>JBAMBR010001329.1:0-26268 GCA_037044475.1 Zaprionus obscuricornis
TCGTAGAGGGGTTTTGCTGTTGTCATCAAAGGCAAAGAAAGAGCGTTTGCTGGAGACGATGGAATTGAACGGGCAGCCGATACAGTTGCAGTTGATGTTGTTGTTGCAGTCGCAGTAGTTAGAGAGACTGTTGTGCTGGTCACCGTAGGTGAGAGCAGGTCTCTCAGTTCATTGCACGCTGGAGAGCAAGAACGAGCTCGCTCGCTTGCTAAGTGCAAGTGTTCTATCGTCGGATTGGGGGTCAGTGATCGCTTCATATTTGCATCAGCAGAATTTTTGGTTGGTTCAACCACTGAGTAAGAGAAATACGCGTTGTTACGTTGCGAAGAGAGCCGGCGCTCGTCTCTCAGTAGGTCTCTCAGTTCGTTGCACACTGGAGGGCAAGAATGAGCTCGCTCGCTTGCTAAGTGCAAGTGTTCTTTCGTCGGATTGGGGGTCAATGATCGCTTCAAATTTGCATCAGCAGAATTTTTGGTTGGTTCAACCACTGAGTAAGAGAAATACGCGTTGTTACGTTGCGAAGAGAGCCGGCGCTCGTCTTGCTCGCGCTGCCTCTGCGTACGAATGTCACTTTGACTCATCTTTTTAACCGTAAGTTAGTTTATTATATATTTAGATAATTAATTAGTGAATAATCAATTAATACTATTTTGTGCGATTTCATCGCAATAAGCGTCTTTTCGCGTTTTGCACTAATTAATTCGTCACTCACTATGCTGTAATTGTGTGTAATTTATTTTGTTTCCCGGAGCTCAGTAAAACACGTCTGCTTACGACCGAGGTTTTCATCAACTTGTGAAATCTGCAGGATTTTGTTCAGATAGAATATGAGACAAATTCGTATGATCGCTGTTTTCAGCTTATTTGCCGACTCGGTTGGCAACAAACGTTGTCTATTTACACGATGGCTAGCTCAATCAAGCCAGGACAACTGTGAAGTCCGTCCAATAGAACGTTTGGAAAAGATCAGCCGGAAATTTAAGGAAAAGGGCTGACAACAGTTCAGTCAAAAAGACTGTTACACATACATATATATATATATATATATATATATATATATATTCATATATATGGATTTCAATCAAACTTTATTTCAAAACGGTAAAATTTTATAAAAGTTTTTATCTTATGATCGTACTATATCTGATGTTCGCTTAAGACTAAAATCTAAGTTTTGCTTAATTTTTAATGAACCGATTTTTGTTTACATGATTGGACTGGATCGTGTTTTGCTTGCACCGAGGTTTTGGTTATGTTAGAAAGCTTAGGGTTCAGTGTGAGAATATAAAAGAATATCAAAAACAAGCAAAGAATATCAAAAACAAGCAAAGACTATTAAGAGCAAGCAAAAAATTAAGAATTGTAGGGAGACTGGGGTATCAGAAGATGAATATGTCTCTATATATATTTATATATATATGCATATATATAGGTCGAAATCGATACAAATATAAATCGTTGCACCATACGCATTTGCTGACGTGTCGCAGAACCCATGTTATTGTAGCTTTATACGGCACTGCAATTGAATCTATCTCGGTATAAGATATTCTCTCCAGATTTTATATGCATATATAAAGGTCGAAATCGATCGGTAATGGTTGATCCCAGCAGCACCTGCTCGTGGTTATCACGCCACTCACATTTTCTGTTTTTTGACGATAGCAAACAAAAGGGTTTCATTAGTTCAGAAAGCCGAGGAGCGAATTGTCGAAAATACTAAGATAAACCAATAAATAGTCTCAGTTGCATAACTGTAAGTGGGGGTTGCAATGCGGCCAATGCCTGAATCTTTCTCGGATTTGGTCTTTTCAATTTTTTACCCCAAGTATTAAAAACATGGCTCCTTAAAGGCTCTTCTCTTGTGCTAGAAACAATTAAAATATCGTGAATGAAAACAGTCGTATAGGAATATGCCACTTTACCCAAGGCTCGAAACCAAAGGGCATTGCAATAAATTCGTATTGACCGTGCTCGCACTTGTAGCAGGTTAAAGTTGATATCTCCCTATTCGGTATAGTACATATTGGGAATAGCACTTCTGCAAAAAAAAATTGAATTGCAGTAGATTTGAGTCATTCATTCATTGATATCCATCTTACAAAGAGTTACTTAGCGCCATGAAGAGAGACAACATGTTCCCTGCCATGATTATATCGACGGTTTTACACCAAGCAGCGGCATCTGCATTCGCCATACCGATACAAAACTTTGGAAACGCTACTTCGCTACTGGGTTGCGTCGCTCTGGGAATCTGCATCGATTTAACTAATTCCCTAAAAGATTTGTTTTGAGCTTCAAATAACACTGATGGTTTCCTATGGCTCTGGTGTGGCCGATCCCACATCTGATGTCAGAACACGTGGAATAGCTAATGGACTACTTGGTTCGTTTTCTTCTTCCATATTATATTTTAGCGCAGCAAGTCGCCTGGAATGTTCTACGATGCGAAATCAGAAGCAGACGACCAAAAAGACTCACCACGTCGGCTCTCTATTTCACCAGACGCAAAACTATTTCATAGTTATTTCACCATCCTTTTTACCGTTTCTGTATTGCATGAGCCATGGCGCCATACTCTTTTGAGCTTTACTCAAATGGTTCTCTTTTCATTTAACAGAAAGTCATCTAACATAATTTCCGTTAGCTTTAAACTTAACATATTTAGTTCAATGAATATCGACATATATATTATTTAATTAAATAACTTATGTATGTATTTTGTATAACAATGTTGTAGCGAATGCCAATTTGTGAATTTAAAATTAAATGAAACTTATGTTCACGCATCTTTGCATTTACTGATGGCAACAAAAACAAATATGTACTTTACAATTTAAAAAAAATTTGCTCCAAAGCGCCAAGAATTTGGGCCGTGGGAGGCGTTTTAGATATTACCAAAAAATGAATTTAAATTTTTTTCTATAGTTTGGCGCAAAACCCATCATAAAATTTGCGTCAGCTGTATATGAATATATAATTTGATTTGAGGAATGGTATAATATTTTCCAAGAAACCGTTTAACCGAATTTAACCAAATTCAAAAAGAAATTTGAACAATTTAATGCTTTATAGGCCTGGCAAAAACTTTTAAAGTTAAGATTTACAAGTGTCCGAAGACTTTGGTGCGGGACTGTATAGGCAAATTGTTATATTATTCTTTTATTTTATTTAAGCCGAGCTTTTGCATGAATCGGACGCATTTCTGGTGCAACTATCAAGTGTTTACAAAAAAACTATAAAGCTTATGAACAAGTCCACTTCTGTGGCAATAATAACAAAAGTGGTCTTACAAGGCTACAAGCAAGTAATACTAAGTGATTCTGCAGTGTATTTTATTAACAAATGACCATCTAAGATTTTCGTGTTAAGACACTAATGGGCAGCATACGCGCGAGTCTTATGTATGCCCAGAAACACAAATTAAAATAATAATTAATAAATAAATATCTTACAATGCCAACGTATAACGATAATAAAGCCAGTGCCCGCAAATCCAAGAGCAAGACGAACGTCGACTCTTATCCCAACGTAATAACGCGTACTTTACAATTGTCTCCCCCGATCCAAGACCAACAATATGCGAAGAAAGCAAGCGCTCCTTCAATCCTACTCTTTTAAATACGAACGCATCAATACGCATCAATACGAATGCAATCAAAAGCCCGATTACTCCAGCTCCGAGACAAAGCTGGAGCGCCGAAGTCTCTCACCGCTGCCAGCAACAACAACAACAACATCGCATGAATTTTTATACTCGGTGCCCATTGGGTACCAAGAGTATATTGAGTTTGTGACAGCAGAAAATGTATGTAACACCCATAAGGAGGCGTGGCCGTCCCCATAAAGTATATATATTCTGACTCAGGACCAATAGCCGAGTCGATTGGAGCGTGTCCGTCTGTCCCAGCCAAGCTACATGACTGAATTTTAGAATATGTTTATCTGGACGTTGTGTGAAAATTTGTAACAGATCAGATAATTAACATGGAAGTTATACACATTTCAAATTCCAAAATTTGAGAGGGGTCTCTATAGCGTACGTCTGCCTGCTGTTTTCACCCCACACACGGCAACATTAACTCAGTGTTTTTTCTTTCTCACACTTGTAAAGAGTGTGGCTCAGTGGTTAAGCGGTTGAACTTGCGTGGTTCGCGGTTCGATTCTCGAGGCGATTTTTTTTTTAAATTAACTTAAAATTGGCGAGTGCGCAGCACGATCTAAATAAATATATATGTAAATATAATATACCTCTTATTTCCGAAGTCAATAAGCAAAATAAGACTTTTGCAAATAAGCTTATTTTAAAGCCCATGACTTCTGTAATCAAGTTCCACTCTTAGACGAGAGTCTTTGGAATCAATGAAAAATTTTTAGTATTGAAGAAAGGAATTGAAACGTTAAACAAAGAAAATATAGTCCGCACTGTTAAGCGCAGTTGAAATGGAATAATATTGTGGGGGTGCAAGTGGCTTGGGAAATTCGCGCTATTTTAAGGTTATCGTCCATTAAATGCAAATCCTCTAAAGAAACGTTCCGTAAGATTAATGGTGTTTTGGGGGATGGTACTCTATCAGTTCGAACCGCGAAGGAATGGTTTCGACGGTTCAGAGACGGTACCATGGATAAGGCAACTGGCGGAAGACCTGCGACAACGAATACCAATCAAATCATGGAAAACATCAAGTTATACCTGCATTTGACATCTCGTGACATAGCCGAAGAGATTGGAGTTAGTCATCAAATGATTTTATACCATCTGCAGAAGGCTGGATACAAAAAAACTTGAAATTTGGGTACCACAGTTTTTACGCAAATTAACGCCTGCGATATACTGAACATTTTTGAAGTGGATGTTGATGAAAAATGGATACGATAATATCAAGAGAAAATGGTCGTGGTTTTCGACCAGTGAATCATCCCAAGCAGGAAGGTTTTGCTGTGTGTTTTGTAAGATTTGAAGGGAATCATCCAATATGAGCATGGCCAGACGCTTAATTATTCCATCTTCTGCGAATAACTGGACCGCTTGAAGAAGGACCAGAAGCGTTTAAAATTGCTCAACAGAATGGGTGTGGTGTTCCACCTGGATAACGGCACACACTTCGTTGATGACTCGTCTGAAGCTACGGGAGTTCAGATGGGAGGTTTTATTTATCGCGACAAGTGATTACCATCTATTCCTATCCATGGCAAACGCCCTTGGTAGTGATGATGAACTCAAAAGTGGCTTGTAAAAAGTGGCTGTCCGAGTTCTTTACAAATAAGGAGAGTTTTCTACGATGGGGTCTTATAAAATTGACGTCTTGATGGAAACAGAGTATCGAACAAAACGGCGCATATTTGAACTAAATCTAATAACTGTAACACTTTTTATAGACCATTGAATAAAGAGCAAAAAAGCGGATATTTGACAACCTATTAGGTTGTATGCTTAGTTAAAGCACGAATGCAAAAGTATTTACTTGTTTAATGAGAGTATCTACTTTCACCAACCCCAACGCTTTGTTTAAATAAAAAAAAACACCCAACAACTAAATATGTATACAGTAATTGGTATATAAATTAGACTTTTTTGTATATATAAAAATTATCAATTATCACTATATAAATTCTATAAAATATACCATATATCATATTTGGTTCAAACTCTTTTGAAAACACAATCAGGAAAAAAGTATTACGGAACTCATATCAGCTCATAAGGAACTTAAAATAGAAAACAGTATTCTTTACTTGCCCTGGTTTAAGCAACAGTGTTGGAAAATATGATTTCGATCTTTAGATACTTCTTAAGGTCTTTTGCGATAAATTGAAATATATTTATTTATTTAGTTATATTACTATAAATTGATAAATTGAAATATATTTATTTATTTAGTTATATTACTATAAAGTATATTTTAATAACTATATAACTTTTCTATATATATAACTTTTTCAGCTAATTTCCCAAATTTGTGCTGTTGAGTTTATGTATATATGTACATATGTACATAAATATTCTTGCTTAGGATCAATAGGGGAGACGAGTTGACCATGTCCGTCTGTCTGTTTGAACGGAAAGAACTTCTAAACTATTAGGGCTAGAAACACCATTTGGTATGTAGACACCTGTATGAACTGTTTCAAACTTTGAATGCCACGCCCCGTTCTACCACAATACCCCAAAACTGTTTGACGTCTTTAATTTCCCAACTTCTATAAACACTAGGGACTTGCTATTTTAAAGGGAACGTTTTACCATCAATATAAATCTGTTCTGTATCGATTGATTAAGAAACAAAAAAGTTATTAAACAATTTATTTTCGCGGCTAAATCAGTTGGGCGTCAGCAGAGCTGTAGCTGTTAACACAATGCTTTCATATATGTATGTATGAATGTATGTGTAAAAACACACTTACACACATTCGCACGCAAGAGCAGGTCAGTATAAGTGAGTGAGTGCGTAGCGCGATCTGTTTCATAAGAATATTTTTTCGATAGATAACAAAAGAACAGTTATATTTAATTCAAGGCTGCAGGGTATTTTACTGCGGGTGCACATGACTATAGCTTTTCTTACTTGTTTTTAATTTATATTCTTAATTTCCCCTTTTCTTTATTATATTTATTGAAAGTTGTAAACACAGATAAAAGTGAATTATTCGAATTGGATTAAGTTTTAAATACATATGTACATACTTGTATTTGTATATATGGTAAATAAATATATTTCGAATTATCGCAAAAGAAAAGAGCTCAAACATTTTTTCCAATAGTGGTGCTTAAAACAGGGCTATTATGTTATTTTGCTGATAATTGAATGAAATAAATTATTAATTAATATGAATTAAATAAAGAGTACTTACCATCTCATAAATACTTTTTCCCTGTTTGTATGACCAAATAAGTGGAATACCAAAATGTGCTCCAAATATTCACATTCCCTAATGATAGTTAACCTGATTATGGGAGTGTGCCTTATTATACCCTTATATAGGGTATATTCCTTTGGCCAAGAAATAGTAACGTCCAAATGTGCCTGTTTCAACCCACACTAATCGCCCAGTTTCAAAGGTTAATAAAACGTGGTATACATACTCCATATGCTGTATATAAGGTGAAAATTTAAATTTTCTATTGTGAATCTAACAGCAGAGTATAACCTATTGTTAGATGTGTTTTATACGGATCGTGTTAGTATAGTTAATGACGTGACATGATCATATATGCATTACATTGGATAGATTTATAAAAAGCGTATTAAAGACAAAATGATTGTAGCACTACTAAATTATTTTTGTTGTACTGTTCAAATTCAAACCATTGTTATAAAAATTCCAAATTCTGGATTCATTTCGATTGTATCTCCGTCAGTGAAGAGAAAGGTCTTTTTTTTTTCCTTTTTGGCAGTCAAAACGACAGCCACTTGTTGAGCAGCTACTGAGAGTACAGGCAATTCTATGCGATTAAATTCGTCGAAACATCCCCAACTACCAGACTGCGCTAGACCCTTATAGATGCGGCCCAGGCCTCTGGAAAGGTAACGAATTTGGTCAGTAATAATAATAATAATTTTTATATAATAATTGTGTCAATAGTATCACAGTATCAGCATTACCTATAATCCATTTGATCGGAACAATTAAAAACGACAACATATTTCGCCAGCGTCTTTCCCATATCCTTCACAGTTTCAGTTTTGCCAGTACCGGCAGGCCCACACGGGGCCCCACCCATACTAAGTGTTAAAGCTTGGGCCAATGTTATGTAGCACCTGATAGACAGAGATTGATCGATAACACACATAGTAATTACATATAAAAAAGTTAAACCAGTTAAATTAATCGCATCTATTCTGGGAAATATTATATTTCTCAAATAGTGGATATACCATAGTATATTAGTATTTGTATAGAATACAAAAGTTTTCGACTGTGGCGAAGTAATTTCATGTAAAACAAGTAAGGAAGGCTACAGTCGGGTGCACCCGACAGTAAAAGTACCCTTATTTTATTATTTTATTTATTTAATATGTTTATACAAACAAACATACACATGTATTTATGTAAGTATATATGTATGTATGTATATTGTTCGTAATACGTTATTATGCGAATGGATCATTATCTTGTGCAAAGCAAAAACAATGTATGATTTGCACTCTCCTACCCCAACCCTTTTCGAACAACAAATTTGACCGTTTAAAGTTGTATGCAAACTTACATACATATTCACTCTCATAAATATATATGTACATATATATGCATACAAACATTAAGAAATAGTGCGAGTGCTTCGCACTCGCCTCGTTCACATTTGCTGTCCTATTCTCTTTCGTGCACGTGTGTGTATGTATTCGATTTCTGATCAGCATTCTTCCATCTTCTCCTTCCCTCATCCACTAGTTTGCGTTTTTAACTTACCGTAAGTCTGCACACAGTGATACATTTACATATGTATGTGTGCGGGTTTGTATATGTACACTTAGACAGCACTTGATGACGCATGCCCTTCCAAATTACAAGTCTCTAGTGCTTATAGAAGCTGAGATATGAAGCGGGGCGTGGCATCCAAAGTTTGAAATAAACTCGATCGAATTACGCTATATGGGAACCTACATACCAAATTTGGTGTCTCTAGCTCTTATAGTTTAGAAGTTCTTTGCGTTCAAATAGACAGACGGACAGACAGACTGACATGGCCAAATCGACTCGGCTATTGATCCTGAGTCAGAATATATACTTTATGGGGTCTGCCACTCCTCCTTCTGCCCGTTACGCACATTTGCACAAACTTAATATACCCTTTTTTACCCATTTTCAATGGGTACAGGGTATAAAAATAACATATACATCGATCTCTTTTCGTCTTTAAGCGATTATAATTAAATTAATTGTGTTTATTGTATTCTTAAATTATTTAATATATTAAATACTTCATGTAAAAAAGGGTAGACCCCCAGGCAAACCCCACAAAGTATATAACAATATTATTGCTCAGAAGTAATAGCCGTCTCGATTTGGTCATGTCGTTCGCAGCATGAGCTATGATATCGCTGGCTAATTCTATTTGAATTAAAATGGCTTGTAGATAGGTTCTGGAAAACTTTTGAAAAAACAAGTTTAAGTAGTTTAAGTCTGTGAGGTGAGAATTGGGTTATCTCGAGTTTGTGTCGTGAGACGCGATTGCCATTCCATAGAACTAAGCGTAGGTATGTCATTGATTATTTTGTTTGTACTGATACAAGCAACTGCACGATAATATTTTGAGTGCGTACCATTTCCTGCATAGATTGCTGAATAGAAGTCATCAGATCAATCATTTTTTGTTGCATATATAACATTGCTGCAGAGCTTATTTGTTGCTGTCATTCAAGTTTATGCTCTGTGTCGTAGACAGATGCAGAGCTTGTCTGGCCCATTCTTATTACTTTTACAAATGTCACGTTTTTGTTAAATGTGGGAGCTTCAAGAGAAGGGCTGGCTGATGATGTTAAGAAAACGTCGGGGTAGATTTAGAATCAAGAAAAGCATTTGACCGGCTGCCTGAGCGTGCTAAAGTCATTCGTTGGCTTAGTCGAGCTTTCATCTTCTTGTAAACGAGGCAGCCTCGGAGGGTACAATAAGATCTTGTGTGGCCATATTCTTGGCAATTTGTACACTGTACTGAAGTCTTCCTTTTATGCGGCTGCTCTACAGTGTTTCTACGGTGGAGTAAGAATGCATTTTGTAGATAAGGTGCACTTCATTTTTCTTCAACTTTGAAAAAAGGCTGCGGCTTTCTTGATTACGGTTTTTGCATTGAATCCGTGGCCCTTCAGAAACTTGGTTTGAACTTTTGTTTCATGGATATTCCCTTTGATCAGGGGGACTATGTAAAAGTTATCTTTTCCAATGAGGTTGGCTATTTTGTTAACAAGAGTGCTTGAAATTGTCTCTCGGATGTAAATTGGAGGCGGTTTTGGGCTTTTATTAGTAGCATCTGAAGACTTTTGTGGGCTTAGCTTCCGCTTAATTTGGATATAGCGGTCAATGTCAGTCGCTACAATTGCTTTGATTGCTGATTCTGCAGAACCAGTTACTGCCGCTGAGGGTATTGAGCGAGCTGCTGATGTTGTTGCAGTTGTTGTTGTCATTACGGTTGACATTGAAAGAGAAGTGACTGTGCTTGTGACTGTAGCCAAGTGCATCTCGTTTACATGCTCTCGTTGCTGCTTGGGAGTTCTTTGCAATGTAGTCGGCATTGGTAAACACGGTTGAAGTGGCATAATAGTGTGGGAGTGTATGGCAGCAAGTGGCGTGGGAAACATAAGGTATCTATATAAATATTTTGGAAATCAATTTAATGGAAAGAGCTAAAAAATCCGGCCTGAATTGTGAATTTGGTCCCAGCGACATAACGACCCAAACATGCGGAACATAATACAAAACTTTGGCTGCTTTATAATGTCAAAAATTAGCTGGGAACATAGCATCCATAGCTTCAGAGCTCTTCCGGAGTTCATTTCCTATTGAGCATTTATGAGATTTTCTCGAAAGAAACATCCGGAAGCACACAATTACTTCAAAGAATGCTCATGGAGGTAATAATGGGGCAGAATTACAAATTCAGAAACAATGAAAATTGTAAACTCGATGCCAATAAGCCTTGGGGATGCATAGAGAGGGTACCCCACAAGTTATTGAAAAGTATCCATTAAATGCAGGTTCAAGTAAGGTGAAGGCAGACTTATGAGTATACATATTTTTGTAGAGTTAAAGCTAAAATTATATTTTAAATAGATCGAATTGTTAAGCAATTCTGAAAAAAATGTAATATTAAAGAGAATAGAATGATGGTTAAAAAAAAATATTTAAGAATACGTATAAATAATTGAAAAATTTGCGTTTAAAGTTTGATTTTAACATTTTTTTTTTTGGCGTACGTTGCTCACAGCTTATTTCGTGGAAAGGTGATAAAAAATGTATAATTGCTTGATGTAAATTTAAGCCCAGTTCTTTAAAAGCAATCATAACTTTAATATTGAATCTTCATTGTTTATATAATTCATTTAATTACTTTTCAAAATAAAACAAGTACGGAAGGCTACAATCGTGAGCACCCGACACTAAAATACCCTGCAGGGTATTCACAGTCAGGTGCTCGCGAATGCAGCCTTTCTTACTTAGTATAGTTCGATTTGATTGTCCACGATAGATATGAAAATGCAATTAAGGGAATAATTTATGTTTTCCATATAGTGCAACATAAATCTATTATTATCTATGATTTTCCCCATTAATTGACTCTAATAGACAAACAGAATATCAATCTATGAATATGTACATATGTATATTGTTTGTTCGGACTGGTGACATGTTTTCAATCTACAGTTTAAACGTAAATTTAAGTATTTTTAAGTTTTGTGAACGCTTACAAATGCATTTAATTAACATTTTTAAATGTATTTACGAATTTAATAAAAAGTGTATAAGAAGTGAACATTTAAAGACTTCATACAGTACTACCCTCTTTAGTCTATTCTTACATACCGATCTGTTAAGGGTGTTATAACCAAACGATCTGTGCATCCAAGATATTCGTTTTGATAGGTGAAAGTAACATCAGTGACAGATATCCAAGTCTTATCCAAATCTTCTTTAAAGTAGAAGCGACACTGCTTTAACCACTCAAAGTCATTGGAAGACTTAATGTTCATACGGCACTAGAACACATAAACGATGAAAGATTTGATAGTTAAAGTCGAGTGCGATAGACTTACCAAAATATCAAATATATCACGCTGATGGACATGAATAGTAATTAAAGTTTCAAAGTTAGTTCGCTCTCGCTTAGAAAGATTTCGTGTGGTCTGATCGATGAGTGTGTTAAGCATCTCAAGGAACTTATTGTTCGTTTCCGACATGACTTTCCTCTCATGTCTGGCCTGCATCAGAGCCATTTCTGCATCTCGTGTCCATATCATTTGTATGCCTAATAAACCGATTTGAGCCGGTACCTTCTCGAGGAAGCTCAAAAGCGTAAAATTCGGATCGTTTATCGTCGCATATGCTGTACGAATGATCGAATGCAGTGACTGCTGTGCTGTGACCAACAATTGAGTTAGCCATGTCTCGACAGAACCCTCGGCACGTATTGCCCGATCCAGGAGTATCATTTCGCCCTCGCTGCTTATTATTGACATCATTTTATTATATTCAACATCATGGAATCTGCCGTAAGAAATCACCATTTAATTCCCATTTACAATAAGTCTTTACTATCTTACCTAACACACTTCGTATTGTCGAATATATTTAACAAGTGATTTTGTATCGTGTGGGAATCAGATCCTTGTCCGAGAATCTCAAGCAACGCAGGATCAGACACGAAGAAGAAACGCGGAAACATAATGCGTTTTCGCTCTAAGTAACCACTTAACGATTTCTATATAATAATACGGTACAAATATTTAACAAATAAAGCAAGAGTAGTTAACATAGATGTGGTGAAGATGCAACTTTAAACTATAGTTGCTATACATACATATATATATATATGTAAATATATATACATGCATACACAATTTGTATATATAACATGTATACACTCGGTAACACAAATCTGCGTACACCCAAAAAAATACCTTAAAATCAAACTTCAAAAGCAAATTTTTCAATTATTTATTCGTAATTTTAACTAATTTTTTTAAACATAACTACATTTTATTCTCATTAATATACTATTTTTTTAAGAATTGTTTAACAATTCAATATATATTTATACTTAATTTTAACTTTAACTCTTCAGGTTTCACCTCTTGTGGGGTACCCCCTCTAAAAAAATTAAAAATACGTATAAATAAATTAAAAATTTGCGTATAAGTTTGATATCAAGTTTTTATTTTTGTGTGCGTAGATTAGTGCTGCCGAATGTATGTGTGTGTTACAATGTGCGATTGGGCTAAAACTTGGCATGCATCAGTCAGTACTAAGCCTAAACCATTTTTTTTTGTTTTTACTTTATTTATTGAATCTTCTCTAAAGTTGGGACTAACAATAAGTTATAAAATCTTAAAACTAAAATTAACTATCAGTTCAATTGAATTGTTTTAGGACTGCTAGTCTCTAAATTCTACTGCTGGGTTGGAAGGTCGTTACGACGAAAAAGGGATCAGCTACGCAATCCTCGTGGGAGGGGTTAGAGTACGAGGAAAACTTGATTTGGTATTTGACATTCTGTTTAGCTTTTACATCTCTACCTAAATCATGTATCGAGTTCCTAAATACCTTATGTTAACATCGATGCGATCTCTATATACCGATCCAAGTTTTATTAAACAAACTGATCAAAATTTTTTCAAAGAACCAATCCCCACAAATGAAGGCTGCTTTAGATTTTCAAATAAGATAACATAAAATAAGAAAACAAAGTTATGTTTGGGGGGCCGAAGATTTCATACCCTTACAGCATATAAGCATATAATATTAATATTATATATGCACTAAGCATATAATATTAATATAATATATAATATATGCTTAGTGCATATAATATTAATATATTATAATATATTATATGCTTATTACTTAGTACTAGAAGAAAACTTTTCGTATATAAACTCAATTTTCTGGCGATTGCTCCCATGCCAGCTATATGTAGCCCCTAAGCGCTGTAAGTTTTATGTGGATAACTTAATAAACAAGACTTTTTTAAATATAAGCTTAATTTTTGACCGAAAAACACCATCTTTCCCATGGCAGCTATATGTATATATACTTTTTGGGTCTCCCACGACTTCAAGAGGGAGTTATAAAAATCCTTACAAAACTCATTCCAGTTATTTGCTATCAAAGTAAGTACAGACATAAAAAATTTAAAACGTACATACATGTTTGTTTGAGACTAATAAAACGATTTGAATTTTTAAAACACAGTTATACTTTTAGAAGATGTATAATATATTGCAAAAATGTAAAGACTTAATATACCAAGAAATAATTAAAAGTAGTAACTAGTTTCTCTAAGTACCTGGCATATCTCTAACTGTTCCTGAAGATGAGGCAACAACTGTTTCAGCAAATCATCGCCTACACAACAGGCCACAACGCCTGTTAATTTTATATGAATTTTAATATTTTTTATGTTTTCTCATGTTAATGAATAAAAGAAAATTATTATTCGTCTTCAATGTTGCATGTTGTTATATTACTAACGAAATTGTATGTTTATATAAATACAACTGGTGATTAGCTTACCTGGTGTCTCGTGGGCGCGCTACATAAAAGAGATTTACTCATACCCTGTTTTCAAAAATATATTATAATTTGAGATACCTGCATAATTTTCTGCCATGACTTGTCGATTTTGGAAAATCTTTTAGCCTCTTTCGGTAGTTGTTTGGCAATATCCCCCCCAACAAATACTGCTTCTAAATAGACCCACATATTTTGAACAAGCAGCCAGCGCTCCAATATCTCATTGGAATTGGACAGATCATAGACCCATTGCTGGATTTGTTTGCGAAAGGGCGCATTATAACGATTTGATAATAATGAGCCGAGCACCATTAAGCTATCTTCCAGCTGACCAATGGTCTCGGCTGTAGTATCTCCTCGAAGCAATAGCTCACCACGATTATTAAAACTCATGAATTGAAGTTCATGAACTGACCATTCATTGGTTACCTGCTTGAGCTTAGCCTCGATATCCTTCTCTTTCATAGCACTGATACAAATATCTTCAATGTCTTCTTTGTGTTTAAGCAGAGGAGCCTCAAGTATGTTCTTGAGCGAGAAACCCTCCGAATCAAACTCGAAGATGTAGCGAGTAACATCCATGATCCGTTGCCAATGGCGTGGCTTCATGGCTTTATTCGCCATCAACTCCAGTAAGGGACACATATCGTTGAAATCATCGATAGTCTTTTTCAAGGCGTGAAACGCTGGCCACTCTTTTAGACCCTTCGGAAGCTTACGACAACGATTCTGAAATTCCATCAGCTCATTATTTATCTCCTCTATATCAACCTCGTTCCACGGAATATCATAGTAACTGCTGACCCTATCAATGACATCATTGTAGAGCTTATATAGTTTTTGCAGTAGATTAAGCTCCTTCCGTATTTGGCCCAACTCTGGATAATCTGTTTGTGGCAAACCGAAGAGTTCCTCGCCGCTTTGGTATGTTTGTAGGCGACGCCACATACCCTCAAACCGATTTTGAAACAGTATCAGACGGTCGGAAGCTTCGCGCGGCGTCAGACCCGCTTGCATAGGTCCCGCTGTGCGATATTCCGTCACATAGGCAATCTTATCCTGCTTAAAGTTATCTAGATTACTGCGCAAGTCGCCTTGGAACGCCGGCTGCATATCGAGTAGTTTAACCTGTGCCTGAAGTGCTCCGGCTAGTAAATTTTGGAATGTAATACGCAAATTGTCTACCAAATCGAACTGTTCCCGCTCCACTTGTACTTCGTAACGAGTTAGCACATTAAACGCTTCCTAAAAAGAGTGATATACTACTGACACTGCCAATATAAACAAAAGCAATATGACACACCTCTATCGGATCGATTCGTAACTCCATATCAACCTCTTGTTCACGTATCTTGCTTAAAGTTTCCATTACCATTCGTACATCATCTAAATCGCGAATAGGTCGGTCCAATTTTCGATCCATTTCATTGATCACCGCATATACATAATCCATTTCCTTTTTATACTTCTTTTTCATGGCTTGTCCAATTTTATGATTGCATGCTACAAATATTTTCAGTCAATGGTGTATAATACTCAACATAGATTTATAAACTGTAATCTGTGATGTCTATTAATTAATGACTGTAAATATGCCGAGCGCAAGGGCCTAATATTTCGGCGAAGATATCCGTTGTAAATATTTTTCTGCAACATTTGGTCTTATTTTCTTTGTGTAGCAAGAGCATTTGAACAAATTTGATTCCTAATTGAAAACCAATAAAATTGAACAGCTACCACTGCATACGAGAATTTGTGTTTTAGGAATTGTGTGGCTGCGGCCGAAGAATTTATAAATGTATATCTTATATTGTCAAAAATTACCCTTCCGCTTTTTCTCTTTATTCAATTCTTTATAAAAAGTGTTACAAAATAGTTGCTTAGCGTAGTTTTGTAGGTTATGTGCAGACCTTTCAAATGATAAATAATATTGCCGCATTTCTACTACGGCGTTGCAGATCATATCCTAAAAATAATGATATTAGTTTTAGTGAATATGAATAATATGAATATGAATAATAAAAACATTATATGAACCTGCATGCCTTTAGGAAAACTTTGCAAGGTGGACAGCAACGTAAGGGGATTCTCAAAGCAAGACCACAAAATACTCCAGTGCCCGATACAAGCTCTATAGCCGTTTGTACATTATCGAGAAATTCTAAATTCATATTTGACTATATATATATAAATATCATTTTATGGTGGTTCTATAAAACAGTAATCTACCAAGGTTCGAAATTTCTACACAAAAACAACAAAACATATTGCTATACTTGCCACTGCTGTCATTTTTAAAACGATATTGCCATAGTCGTAGTCCAAAATATTAAAAGAGCTTGTTCTGCTCTAGTCCTAATTTTTTATATTCAAAAAAATAATGAATAGCAATGGCAAAAAAATTGTTGTTTTCTCTGAATAGCCGAAACGATAGAACAAAAAACAGAAAGCCGTATTAGAGCGGAGCAACTGAAATTGTTATTTTTTCCTGCAAAAGACATATTGTTCCTATATTATATATACATATATAAAAGCTATATGCTTCGACCGGGCCCATTCAAACTTATATACGATACGCAGCTATCAGATGCATTTATGCCAAATTTATTGGTATCACGTGTATGAAAACTTATACGTGATACCCGTACACAAGAAAATTAAATGTTGCAAATGTTGTGCCAGTACTGCGTTTAAAAAATCCAAAACAAACTAGATTTTTCTTTAACTGAGCACTTTGCTTGAAGTCCCTAGCACTTAAGGATGGACCAATCGATGTGACTGTTGATCTTGTTGAAGTCAGCCATACCTCCTAATGGGTATTACACACATTTGTAAGTACAAAAAGTGATACCCTACGACTACCGGGTATTACAACTATAACTGTAAGACTAAATAAAGTGATCGCGTTGTTAACGATTTTTGAACCGTTCCCATATTTCCTAAAATGAAGTAATCATACACGTGTATCTAGGCGCATGACTTCGAAAATCAGATAGATGGGTTAGTCTCGGGACTTATTGATCCATGTGTTACAAGCTCGCTTTTTATATCTTCACATATTTTCAATGGGAGGTTATAAAATATATGATTAAAAGTTAAAATATAATTTTAACTCAATTTTTAGTCCTGCACTTTCCAAGATTCAAAAAAAGGTACTTACTTTTAATCTCTATGGCCAACCCATACTTAAGCCTTTCATTATACACAGCTACACACTGTCCAAAGATTTCCATATCCGGTTCAATAAGCAGATCCCCATCGAGTTCAGCTATACAACGGAGTGTGCACTCGAACTGCTGTAAACTAAACTCCATGAGCTGACGTGTTGTGCGATCATTTTTCCAGAGGAAATGATAGGGTTTCCACCGTTTAATATATGTTTGTATTTCAGGTTTTATGTTTTTGGTGCAACTGGAAAGCTGATTAAGTGCCTTGACAACCTCCTTGTTGTCCATAATGGCCGAGTAGAAATTCTTAACCATATGCGGCATCTGGGGTCGCTCCTCGGAGGCTAGACAATAAATCTTGCGGGATCGGTTTTTGGCGCCCCCTATGGCTTCGATATGATTACGTCCAATGCGTGGTTGTGCCGTCATTGAAACTTGCTGCGGTGGGTGAGACAAGATTTTGGAGAACATTGCGAAGCTATTGAATGCTGTGGTACGAACCGGCGGATCCTTGCCGCTAGTCCATTGCGCCACACCTTTCGCAATGCCCGTGATATTCTTGCCAGCCGCCACCAATATATCCTGCAGCTCGTCCAGACTCGGCTTGATGACCACATTTGGTATTTGCAACTGCGCATGCAACGCAAAGATTGGTTTCTTCAACGATATGTCGTGTTCATCTGCAATAAACCGGCGTCGCATGGTGTCGAGCGCTGCACGAATGACCTTGATGAGCACATCAATCACTTTGCGGCTGTAGTAGCGGCGCATTTCTACTACGGCGTTGCAGACCATATCCTAAAAATAATGATATTAGTTTTAGTGAATATGAATAATATGAATATGAATAATAAAAACATTATATGAACCTGCATGCCTTTAGGAAAACTTTGCGAGGTGGACAGCAACGTAAGGGGATTCTCAAAGCAAGACCACAAAATACTCCAGTCTTGTTGTTGAGCACCAGTACCAGATCCAGATGCGGCGGTGTTTGTATTATATATTTCACCCAAAGCTCCGTTTTCTACTTTTCGCCCATCTGATCCAATCTGTTCACCTTTCGATGTGACTATACATAAAAGATGTTCATATATTGTTCATGTATACTTCGAAGGTAAATAACGTACCGTCGAATAGAGTAACAATATCGTCACCAGCAATCTCTTTAAATGTTTCCGTTGCCTTGTCAACTAAATTTAAAACTTCTTCAACTGCTTCTGATACCATTTGACTTTTTCGATTCAGTTCAATTGCTGCTTTTCTGTTGAAGAATCCATGGCGAAATTTAATAAATTGCGTTATTTAAAAATAACGTTAATTACTTATGACAATTTACTTGATTCCATTGTAGATTAAAGGGCATAAAATATACGACTCACATATAACTAGCTGAGGGGGTTGGAAACTAATACAAGTACTTTGCAAAAAGATAGAAATCTCTTTATACTTGATGGGGTCGGACACTACAAAAATTCGTCAATATTGGGTCCAGGGATAGTTCATAAATACTATTGCCACATACCATAAAACTGAGGTGACAGCGAATTGTTTCACCTACCTGCATGTCTCCTCACTATGTTCCAGAAAGTCCTCCACCGTCCAGATTTCATCGTCTGCATCAAAAAAATCATGTATTAATGTACGAAAATAATGTATTAATTTGGCACTATTTATGTTTATTCGACTATTTATGTTTATCATAACTTTAGGATAACTTTCACTACTCCATCCCGAGGTATTACTCTTAGCGATTTTATCACACCATTACTTTTTGCGTATAACTACATGAGTACAAAGACGTATGAGGGCCTCTTATGTGACGAATGCTTTCGCGTATAAAGGCTTACCTCTATAGGGCAGCGTTCTGGGGCCTTTTGGATGATTTCAATATTACAGCCTAGCATAATGAAAAGAACCCTGTTCATAATGAATGTACTCTCTGCAAGGGTATAATATTTTTGGACTTTGCTCATGTTGATTATTTTTTATATAGGACGAAAGTCAATAATTCTAAACATGTTTTAAACATGCTCCCTACGGTATATACCTATGTATGTATGTATGTGTCGGAAAATCATTTGATAGAGGTTCCATGATCACCTTTTCTTTTTGCATTGGATAAGCACAATTATCTTCAGTCCTGTTTGCTAGCTCGACGCTTTAAAGACTGACCCAAAACTCGCAAAAAGCTCTATTCAGAAGAATTTCGTCAAGTGACAAAATATAGCTGGACTATCAGTCAGCGTTATACGAGCAGACCTCACTCAGCAGCACAGTTCATCTCTCTTACTGCTTAATTCTGCTGCTTTGCTTATTCTTTACGTAAAGCACCGCAATGTTTGCCGGCCTGTGTGTCATCTTCTTCGTACGTCACTCGTTTACAAAATTATATGTCACTGTAGTATGACACTCTCCTACAAGTATATGCCACGACGCTACGACAATTCACACGAGAATACGAAGCATCTGCTCTTGACTCCGTCCACTTCTTCACATATTTGTCTATTCGACAATGCCCTCAAAAATTCATGGGTATACTTGTATGTTCTTTTGTTTGTTAATGAAATCAACGCATATCGATCTCCATTCATTAGCTTAATTATTTCAAATGGACCTTTAAATTTTTGGGACCTCATGCCACAGAAGCATCAAAACTGCCTTTTTCGCTATTTGGTGGCTCTATATATTGTATGCTTAGTGGTAGGGCCTACCATATAGGCCAAACTTTGCTTCAATTTCCAGTTGCTATAACTGGAGATATTGGAAAGTTGTATCATTGTGTTCGAATGTCGCCCAATTTTTTTGGTAAACGTCTTCTCATCCGAGTTGTCCAAAAGGCTTCCATGAGGAGTGAGTTTAAAGTACTTCAACCAAATCAAATCAATTGGCTTCACTATCTCCATTGACGACTTTTGATATTTTAAGGACGACTATACAATTGAAACTTTCCATTGATACTCGGTACTCCACGATCCAAGCTAGGAAACATCCAACAATTTTGGCTACCTTTACTCACTTCTACCACAAAAGTCTACAATCTGCTTGCAAGAATTCAATAGACGGACGTTGAATTGTAACTGCAATTGTGAGCAAGTATATTTCATGCTGACGTGTCAGACCCTATGCTCTGGAGAAAGTAATGGTCGCCTACGACTAATATAGGCCAGATAGGCGCAACCGACAGCACTTAAAATGCGATTTATCGATATCAACAATCCTGGCCGCACTGAAACGCCCATAAGACGCAAACCATCTGCAACTAATTTTAATTGCGACAAGAATGAGCTCGAAGACCTTCAATTGAAATTGTAAGAAATTGTGCAGTTGACATCCAGATCATCTCACTTTGGTAGCTGCAGTGAAAAGCGCAAAGCGTCAAGTATAGAGAACTGTGTTCCATCATCGCTTGGATTTGATGAGTTACGCACAGTCGTCTTCATGAAATCGTCAATCATTAATTCCAGACCATTATTACCCCTATCTGAGGACTTAGATGACCTGACCCCTTGGCATTTCTGAACTGGTGTTAACTGCACTTCGTTTGTCAAACTAGATGCTACTCAGCTCAACTTCAACAGACTTGATCGTTGGCAAAGTGAATCATATTTGCCAAAAACACTGGCGTAGAGAATATTTGCCAAGAATGATCTTGAAACTGTGGCGTAACGAATATTAGGCGCTTGTTCAGCAGCAATCAAACTTAAGTCAATGATCTTATTTTAGTCAAGGACGAGAACCTACCGCCCCTTAAAGTTGGGCGTCAGCTGAACTGTAGCTGTCAACGCAACGCTTTCAAACGCACGCAAGAGCAGGTAAGTATGAGTGATCGAGGCGAGTACGAGCGAGAGATCGCGTAGCCCGAGCTGTTCCATCAGAATTGTTATTTATTTATTTTTACATAACATAAGAACAGTTATATTTTATTCACGGGTGCTTCACTGTCGGGTGCACTGTAGCCTTCCTTACTTGTTTAAATGGATCAAGCTTGAAAAAAACTGGTAGCGCTGCGTGCACGCTCTCCAGGATAATGGCGTAAACAATGGAACAGCAGCAGCGAAGCATTTAATTGATTTGCAATGTCTATTTTCAATGGGTACAGGGTATAAAAACACAGTGAGAAACAGTGCTCGAGCATTGCACTCGCATTGCTTACCCGCTGGTAATATCTGAAGGGAAACATCCTGCATCCACATGAGAACATTGAGTATGCGGTTGGAGTAAATATCGTGCACACGAATTACCAGGACTTCAAACATTTGGATGGCCTGCTTACATCGTTCATAGAACTGTGTCCAGTTTTGATTGGTCCACTATAAATCAACATATTATTTTCGTGAATTTTAGCCGGATGAAAAGAAGATTATAAAGCTTACATTGATGTTGTACAACCCTGGTTTTAACATTGCAGTCAAACGTACCAACTGTGGTAAAAATAAGGGCCGAACTTCTAACTTAACAGACTTAACTGTTGATAGGAACATTTTAATGAGTGTCTATTAAAGAAAATATTGAATTAAAGAATAAGAGAAAATTAAGCACGTATTAAGTGGGCTAACATTTAGTGAATCCTGTATTGTCAAAAAGTACTGATGTCGACTCATGACCGTAGCAGCGACAATGGGCAGCTCAATATTTAATTTTGCCAAAATTTTAGCCTCCCGAATAAGTAAGGGAATCGTTGGATGCAAGTTAACAAACAAACGATCACCCTGGAGGCAGAGCAGAGGCTGATTTAGGCATGCATCAGCGACACTTATGTCCTGATCTAACCAAATTAAGACAACTTCCTCTTCGTATTCTTTTAATATGTCTATTACGGTGTTAAAGCGTATATCAAGATCCCTGGCCAACGGTTGTGCACTGAGCACCGGATGATCCAGAACAGCATCCATTAACTCCATAAGATGTAAACTTAGAGCCCGACACCAGTGAATGCGTCCGGCGATGGGTGGAAAATTTCGTGTCAGTGGTGGTTCGTCACGTTGCTTGCGAAAGGTCTTCAAAATACGATCCACTTCTCTGTCTACGTAGCGTAGAATCCTTATGTACTTTTCATCCATTCGATTCAATGGAATCTTCTCGCTCACTTTTTCGAAGCGAACTAAGAACCTAATACACTGAGGTGTTTCCCAAACAGTATCAAAGTCACGTTCAATTAGTGTGGCAATAGTATCCTTTAGAGAATCAGTTTTGATTATAAACCGACTAAAGTCATTATTAAATTCGGCATTTCTGTGATCTAAATAATCATATTTCTTAGAGATGATCTCATTTTTAGCCTCTTCAAAATGGTTGCTTGCGTCTTCAAGAGCTTCACCTAGCAGCAGGCCTTCCAGGCGTCGATCAAACAAGTGATTGTAATCATCAATCAAATTAAACATGTTAATAATTTTTGACAATCTGTCGCAGAACGTATCGAATTTCCCTATAGGTGAAGAATAATTTATAAATTTTTTTTAACTAACTTATTAAGTAGTATATGAAACGGTATATGAAATTTATATAAAATTAATAAATTACTAAATAAAAAATAAATATATACTATAATAATAAATAAATAAAATAAGTTTGTGAATTTTGTGATTTTTAATTTACCAAAAACAAAGTTTTCTGAAAAGCCAAACGGCGTCTGATGGGGCAGAAAAGGTTGTTCTCTGACTGTGTAATAGGTCTCATGATAAATATGATTAAGTTTGATGCAGTTGCTAAGTTTTATTCGAATGAAGCTGCGATCCTGAGACCAAATCGTTTCCTTGCACCGACAGGTAATATAAGACTTGCAAGTTTCTATCATTTGATTTGTGATCTGTAAGATAATACAATAAATATCATTAAGCGATATAGCATTCCTAAAATACACTGCCGCTCAACTGAATAGGTTCAAGATCTCAGAGGTAGGAATTTATCTATAATTCCTAAACCAGTTTTTCGATTTACAATATGCAGTCTAGTGTTCTCTATTACATAATACCCGACAGTACATAGTATATTCCTGATATATTTCTATTAAACGAATAAGCTGCGCTATAAAAAAAATGTTAGCTTATGTTATATAATGGAATTAGTTAAGTAATCAAGAGGCCAATTATATGTTTACAAACTGGTGTCTCTGCTTGCTATAGCTTAACGGTAAAATAGGCTTAAAATTTGCTTCAGTCCCAGTTGAGATCCACTGCCACGCCACCTTGTGGACGTTTTAAACTCTTAGGCAACATTTATATACCCTCTTTAAGAGTATAAACAGGCGCGTAGATGATGGTGCTAGTTCTGATATAATTACAAAAACTGTAATTACTATCAGTAATGGAATATTTCCAACAATTGATGCCCAACTAAGCAACCTATCACATTTGGGGCTGTAGCATCTCTGAGCACATAAGGAAATAATGTATTTTTTTTTATTTCAAAATTCTCATAATTCTAAGAACTCATTAGAATGGCTGTGGAAGAGATAAGGATCAATTGTATTTATACGTTGATCAAAAGGGGAAGGCGTATTTATATATCGAATTCTTTTGGTATATATAAATGTTTACAGGGGCAAATATTAAAGCTTAGGAGTAGACCTAAGAAATCTTGACGTGGATTATATCTATAAAAGTCACAAGATTTTAAAAACTCCTATACCTAATGGAGATGTCGAAATAATGTGGATATATTTAAAAAAAAAATGGTTTACTGATACATTTTATAAAATAAATCATAAATCATTAAAATATTTCAAACCTAGACGGCCACAACATTACTCAATAATAGAGCAAATTATTAAATACAGCAAAACCCATGTCAACACACAAGACATAAAAAATACTTAAAAAAAAACATATGTCTTACAAAACTACAATCTAACATAATCAAATTTATATCCAACAAATAACCCCACCAAACTCAACAACTATCACATCTTCAAACACAACCCATTATCCCTATCGCAAAGAGACCAAATAGTAATAACTAGACTAAGACACACAAAAAACAAGTAAGAAAGTCGATACTCGGTGCCCAAAGTTAAATTATATATTTATTTAGCTCGTGCTGCGCACTCGCCAATTTTAAGTTAATTTAAAAAAAAAAAACTTAAAAAAAAAAATCGTCTCGAGAATCGAACCGCGGACCTCATGCACACAAAAAACAAGTAAGAAAGTCGAGTGTGCTCGACTATTTAATACTCGGTGCCCAAAGTTAAATTATATATTTATTTAGCTCGTGCTGCGCACTCGCCAATTTTAAGTTAATTTAAAAAAAAAAAATCGTCTCCAGAATCGAACCGCGGACCTCATGCATGCGAGTTCAACCCTCTAACCACTGAGCCACACTCTTTACAAGTGTGAGAAACACTGAGTAAATGTTGCCGTGTGTGGGGTGAGAACAGCAAGCAAGCGTACGCTATAGAGACGCCTCTCAACTTTTGGAATTTGAAATGTGTATAACTTCCATGTTTATTATCCGATCTGTACACAACGTCCAGATAAACATATTCTAGTCCTGTAGCTTGGCTGGGTTTGCTTAAAATCGTAATTATCGATTTGTGGAGGCAGAGGGGGGCATGGCAAAAATCCAAAATAAACTTGATCTGCCTGCAAACACTACAAACACTTTGCAAATGAAGTCTCTATCTCTTATAGTCTCCGAGATCTGTGTGTTCATACGGACGTACAGACGGACAGATGGACATGCTCCAATCGACTCGGCTGTTGATCCTGAGTCAGAATATATATACTTTATGGGGTCGGCCACGCCTCCTTATGGGTGTTACATGCATTTGCTCTTGTCACTAACCCAATATACTCTTGGTACCCAATGGGCACCGAGTATAAAAACCCACACCTCATGTAAGATACAATACTTAAAAACACCAACCCTCTCCTACGCTCAACAAACCCCACTCCTTAAAAAAAACCCCACACTTAAAATACTTTAAACAACAAATTTATATCATCTCATCTAAACTAAGTTAGGCAAATTCACACCGTACACAACTGTAAAAAAGTATATAATATAAAGTAGGTTAATATCAAGAAAAACAATTATGTATAGAGTACTATCTAAACATAAACTTCACTAGAATAATCTCACACACTGGAGCTGAAGGCCTCTGCAGCCATAGCCAACTCTCAACCTAACCTATAATTTTACTATTCTAAGTTAGGTCTAAATAAATAAAAAATAAAAAAAAAACTGTATCGCAAGCGAAGTTATTGGTGTACTGGCTAGTATAATATAAATATAATCTATTTCTGGCAACTCACCTTAACCATAAGCGCAGACGTTCGCTCTGAAGTATTGTAAAACTGTGATACACTGTAGATGAGTCGGACTGTCTGTAGGAGACTTAGTATAGATTCTTTCATGCTAACAGGATCATCTAAATAGAGTGAATGGCAACATGTTTCCATCGCCTGTATGAATTTAGAATTGTCACGTGCCTCGTTGTAGCAAAAAGTGATTTTGCGATCTGTTTCTTTCCAATGGCGCATAATCCGCGAACCAGCAAGAAAAAGGCAATGCAGGGTAAACTGCACCTCTTTATCTTGCAGATGGGAAAGAAGCTGGGAGAACTGAGCGCCACGTTTCTTCCAATACTCAAGCTCATCCTGGGGACCACTGTGATCATTTTCTTTACGTAGCTGTTCACTTTCACCCAGAATTTTGAGTATTCCTTTTGACCAATTGGTAACACGTTCCTCCAGTTGTGTACAAAACTTCTGATTCTTGGCCATATCCCTGACTTCATCGACTACAATACAACTATCGAACACTTCGTAACCATCAGAAAAGACATTATAATGATCGCAGACCTGTTCACAAACGCGCAGAGCGCTACAGAACGATCTCAATCCTGGTAATAATTGACCCTTAATGAGGCCACAACTGATGT
>JBAMBR010001330.1:0-23968 GCA_037044475.1 Zaprionus obscuricornis
ATATATACTTTATATGGTCATTGCAAATTCTTCTGTGGGCAGCAGACTTCTGTGAAAAATGAACAAAACTGTGCAAGGGAATAGAAAAAGAAAAAATAAAATTTATCTTCAGCGCGACGAGAATTCTATACCCTTTCAAAATATTCTCATAGAAAACTCAAATCACATTCCGACTAATAATTTCTATGACAATTCCAATATGATTAGTGGTCCTATATGTTTCAAATATCATACAAAATATCATTAAAGGACAGATACTAATTTAGGAGACACAGAGCATACAAACAGACGACAGACGGAAATTGACAGACGATGCTCATAAAAAATAAATATATTTCTCTTTTTGTACATAACAAAATTCTAGGCCACGTAAATATGCCCTGGCAGAGTATATAAAAAAATGAAGATAATTATATTAAAAGCCAAGCAACGAAAAAGAGGAAAAGCGTAAAAATGTGAAAGCGTAAAAAAAGAGCTTAGCATATGCAAAATAATGAACAAGAGCAAAATGCGAACACTTGACCCGTTCTGCTAAGTTGTGTATTAACACACTTTTTTCTCACGAATTTTATATCCTTACAAGGGTATATTCATTTTGTCTAGAAATTTGCTACACTGAGAAGAAGGCGTGGCAGACTTATGGTTTATATAAGTATATTTTCAGGAACAAGCATAGCAGATGAACTGATTTAGTTTTTCACGCATATCTATTTCTTGATTTGATTTATTCTGTATGTCTTATATATTTTTTCTGAATTTTCTTCAATGTCAACAAAAACTTGTCATAATTTTTTAATCGGTCTTGAGACGTTTTAAGACCTCGCGAGACTAATTGGCCCACTCTGCATACATCAGTCGTAGGAACGACAGGTAGAAATTAAGTGTTTGTATGAATAAGGGGATAAAGTCTTCGGCATAACAAAGATTATTTCTTTCATGTTCTTATTGCTTTTTCTTGTTTTATTTTTTTTTATTTTGTTTTTTTACTCTCTTTGTATAAAGAAAGCATCCAGTTGCAATTGTATGCCGAGCGATAGAAACAATCAACGCCTGCTTTACGTTGACTTAACGTGCGTCACAGATCCCTTGGCCTTGCCCTGTTCACGCGATTGTATATATATATATATTTCTCTCACTGTTTTGAAATGGATTTTAAGTTATTGCTATTGTACTTCTCATATCATTTGAAATGTTTATAATTAGACTTTAATTGTATAACACTAGTCTTACAGTATATTCAGAATCATACAATTAAAGTTATACGTGAACTAGCAAGATTATCCGATGTTTTACCTGCTATTATTAAATTAATTATGACATAGACAGGCAGAGAGAAACGTGCAAATTTAAAAAGTTTTTCATATATATATTATGTTATTGTAATGAAGGATATAAAAATATTATTCACAGTTCGAGCAGAGGAACTGAAGCACATTTAATGGTCTTTTTCTTCTTATTATATCTATCTAATTGTATGTAAAAGAGACATTAATTGCAGCAAATATTCAAACATAGTCGGAATGTAGCGGTTAAGTTAAGCGAATCATACAGTTCATTGCATCCGATTGTCCTTATATGTTTATCATATAAAGCAATTGATGTACATATGTATGTATGTATGTATGTATGTAGTTTCCTAATAACAAGAACTCTCACGTTTAATTACTAATTATTACATTAATACCCATTATCTTAAAGAGTGCAATAATTAAATTTACATCTGCCGTAAATTAATGGCAATCAACATCCTGAAGTTGCCATTGACTAACAGTATGCCAAAATGTCATTATTTCATACATTAACAATAGATTTCCTTTTGATTTGACACACAGACACATACAGATATAAATATTAATATATATGCGTACGTGTGTGTGTGTGTGTGTGTGTGTGTGTAAGGTTGTTGACATTCATGACCAGTTCCCTTGATTCCTTTTTCGTCTCAACAATGTGGACGGACGGGAGTAAATAAACAAATATAAAATACATAAATGTGTGTAAGGGTCACCAAATTCTTTAATAATACGTGTCGTGACATTCTGGCTCAATAAATCACAGTAGAAATTTGTTTAATTGAAATTACTATTTCTAATAGTCAATATTAGTTATTATCTTTTTCATATTGCTGCATTATCTCAATAACAGGTTCGTTAAGATATTTGCGTATTTCCATGTTTAGAGCATAGTCTCCATGATTCCACATAGGGTCTTCCATATGATGAAGCACCTGATTAGGTAGACGATTGGCCAATGTCAAAACATCCTCTACAGCAGCCATATCGTCATTATCCGAATACCACAAATGAACCTTGGAGGATATCTTTTCCACAGGATAATCTGGCGGCAGTTCAGATTTATAAACTTCTAGATTCTTCTTGCTACCATAATCGTATAGTCGAAAGTGTTGTGATTGCTGTTCTTGTAGATAATGAAGCATTTGATTGGTGGAACAGCCTGATGGATGTGTCGCCATTCCCTCGGGCATTGCTGTCTAATAAAATAAAATTGATATTGCTTAATATATATACAATTGTTTGTAATATTATTGAACTTACCATATTCACACGACCACCAGAGTAAAGATTTTCTAAAGTTTTCTCACAATTTGGTCGAAACATTCCATCCACATCGCAATAATTAAATAGTAAAGACAGTAAAAACTCATTGTACGGTATGAATTCCTGGTCTGCGAACAATAGTGAATTTATATTTCGAGTTCCCAAATATGGTCCTACTTTTCGAACTAAACTATTTTCCATATGAGTCATAATAGCAATGGGTGCAAACATGTGCGCTGTTTTAATCTTGTCATTGTACTCGGGACGCAAGGACATCAGTGTGAAAAAGACTGTGGTGCCCTGCGAATGTCCCACATAATGAATGGATTTCTGTCCCTGTCCGTTAGTTTTCAGTGCATAATCAATCATTGCTGCAATATCAAAGTATCCAATCTCGTGCCAACTAAAGCGCCAGAAGTAAGGATGTTGGGTCGATAATGTCGTGTGGTTTCTTGAATAAGTATTGCCACGACCATTTCCAATCCATACATCATAGCCCGCATCTGCAAGCAGATAGGGCAGAGCATCGTTTGGTCCACTTAGTATCCAAGCATCCGAACAACTTGTTAGACCGTGCTGTATAAGCACAATTGGACGAATTTTGTTCTGATTTTGCAACTTGTGCGAATAAGGTATGCGAAAAATGCCTACTATGTAACCATCTTCAGTGACGACGTGATGATGTTCCGCAGGATAACCGTGTTCAGCAATTCGATCACGCTATTAGAAATATATCTGTGATTATCATGATCTGTATAATATTTTATCTAGACTTACTGTTGTACGTCTATTCTTAAGACTTATATGTGCTTCAGGATTATTGAAGATTTTATAAAAGTCAATATCAATAGATCGTTCTTCTATAGCTGCCGACTGTACGGCAACCAAAAAGGTTACCATGAAAACTATTGAAAACAAGAATTGGTTCTTCATGGCTTTGCATCTGAACTAAGACTGCTGGGGGTAAAAAATTATACTCATATTTGAAATAGTCTATCTTGGTTTATCATCAAGTGCTCAACCACTATCAAAAGAATGCCTATAAATAATAATGATACGCTTGTCAAAATAATCATAAAATGCAGTTATTCGAAGATAATTCCTACTTATTATTGTATAATATGAATAACACTCTTAAAAGTATTTTTACTGATCAGAGTCCATAACATTTATCCCAATTAGTATTTCCATTATTCTTACATAGTGTATATTTATTTATATTCAAATTGAATAGACATATAATTTGGATTAATTTCCTTGGAATTTTAATATTTACTTAGGATACTTAGTATTAATTATATGTAAGGTTTTCATACAAGGTGCATTAGAATACACTCAACTCATTTTATGCAGGATACCCATAGGATGCAGAGGATATAATGACTTTGTAACAATTATTAACTTATGTTATTGCCATAAAAATTGTTTGGAAAAAATGGAAGTAATGCAATTTTCAAATTTCCTACTAGCTAAATTTCATAAAAATCTGAGAACAATACTATACTGCCAAGAAATTCCAGATCCAGGGAAAAAAAAGGTGGTGTCTCCATTCAATAGAAATGTTTGTAATACTTTATAATTTTCGAGAACTACGGTCAAACAATACATAAATAGTTATAAGTGTATGATATCGTCGGCTTTCAAATTTAACTTTTATGTCTTGTTTTCATTTGCTATTTAAAAGTATACCATAAAGATTAAGTAACATCTGCAGCTAATCCCGACAATCTGTATTGCCGCTATTATTGGTTAATATTTTTTATACCCTAACAGAGGAAATATTAATCAACTAATTTTCACTATGAAGCACAGAAGCTAAATTTTAATAAACTCTTATTCTCAATCTATCTACATACATAAATATATATGCATATATAATTATTAATATATGTTACATATATACCTTATTATTGTCTGACTATATTGGACTTACTCTTCTATTTATTTTCGCGCAGACAAAGGACATGATATTAGTTTCATAATCTTACATCCTTGAGGTAATCAATTGTGCAACATTTGCAAAACAGATACATATGCACATAGTTTTCCAATCAATAAATGTCTTTCTTTTAATCGCAGACTAATTAATTAATAACAAATAAGTAAAACATTTCAACGTATTAATTAAATCTAAATCTGGTAAAATGCTTACTTTGAGCCTATTTAAGCCAATCGGCGTCCTTCAATTTGCCTTTGCCTTTGCTTCTGCTACACAAAAACTCAACCGCGAATGCCGTCATTTCTTATATATTACCAACAGACTTCGACATACATATATGTAAACATGTGTGTGCATGTGTGTGCATGTATGTGTTTTGCGCTGTGTCCATTTCACCCATTAAGTTGATGCCCTTTTTGGGATATGAATCCCACATCGAGGGACCAGATAATATAATATGTACCAATGAAGGGTTATTGCATAATTAATTAATACGTGCCATGACTTTAGCTTTCATTGGGTCAGATCAACGAATCATAATCAGGCGTTTTACGTATTCAGTTGAAAATTTACGAATGAAAATATGTATAGAAAATAAATATAATAATAAAGTGATTATATCTTTAACTTAAACATAATCTGTTCTCTTCGATATAAATAATTCATTTTTCAGCTTATTCACATTTTCGCATTGTGCTTGTATATTTTATAAATATTTTCGTTTTATGCCAGCAACAATATAATTCCCATAAGTTTTATGGGAAACTTTAATAATAAGAAAGTTATATCAATTTTTTCTTGAAATTTAATCGGGTTTACAATAAACATCTAAAATAAACGGCTATGAAACATATTTAAATTTAAACTAAACTAATCTTCACCAGGCGGCAAAGGCTGATTAAGATCGCTGAGAACGGGCGCTGGCACAGGCTGAGGTGCAGGTACAGGCATTGGTGCCGTTGCTGTTAGAGGCTGCAGAATAGGCACCGTTGAAATTGTACTTATGTCAGAAGGTTCAACCAATTCTTTTTTGATATTGTCCGGATTTATATAGCCACCACTTTCATCCTGTAAGAGAAAACATTATCATGGATAACATAACGTTATATAATATTTGTTTTTTACACAAACTTACCGTGACAAACACATCAACCGATTTTCCACTTATAATATCTAATATTTGTTGTGTAATTCCACTCATAGGCTCATCCTGTATACTCTCGGCATATTCAAGTAATTGTGGTCTAAGATCTGGACATTGTTGCAGCGCATCGGACAATTGTGGTGGTGGCAATTGCAACATTACGGATAGAGATTGCGGCTTAAGACGTTGTATTGTCTTAAGAAATCCTTCCCAGATAACTTTCTGTCGCCAGACCTGCTTTAATATGAGTCGCTGTAGAAGATTTAACACAAAATTGGAGAGACGAGGACACAATGTCAGACTCTGTATGGTTGTGCGCATTATCAATGTAGGCACAGGATTAATTTCCACCAATTGCTGCAGCACTGCCATAAGAACATCTTGCGTATAAACATCACGTTCGGCCAGACACATCGATGTTGCCTTCACAATCGCTTTAAGGTCACAAACATTTGTATCGATAGTATGCAAAGCAACAAGTAAATCAGTCGGTGACAATGCCATCTGTTGATTGGCAAACTCTGCGCCAATGCCAAGTAAACGATTGAAGACTTCTTTAACAACAGCCTGATTTAATTTTATCAATTTGGGTAGCACAGCAATCAGCTCGGCACGCGACAAACCACTGAGCACGGGTATAAGCACACGCACATCCTTGACTTTATTTTTATACAGCTCCCGAACGCGTTGCAATAAATCCGGATGCGGTGTGGGTACACGTTCTGTCAGTATATAAATGATACGAATAACTAAAGTTTCCAACCCCTTGGGACAATCTTCTAATAGCTTTAGAAGTATTGTCGATTCAACGCCAAGTTTCTTAATCGGTGCATCCAAAGTACGTAAAATGGTACGTTTCAATTCTGCCGTAGTCTCCAAAAAAACACCACAAATCTTCTCCAGATAAACTATAAAATATGAAATGGAATTATTGATTATTAGTAAAAATTATTAAAAGTAAAACATTTGAAAAGCTTACCTTCTGGCTTGTAGGGCAACAGAGTTAAAGCTAGAAGCATGCACACCTTAGCTGTATCTTCTTTCCAAGCTGCCTCTGGCGTTGGCCTACCATAATCTGATGAAAAAATGGCATTCGGTGGCACTTCTGCAACAACAAATCCTAACCATTCCATAGCGAATTCATCAATACGCGATGGCACAATCTTATGTATATGATAGATTGTGACCAGATGAGCCAAAGCACGTTCCCGAAGATCAGCTCGCTCGTGAACAGAATAATTGAGGAGTATGCGAATGAAGCGATTTTTTCGCGGTGGACGCAAGACAGTCAAATCTTTGACCAACTCAAAGGCATGTGGCATAAAGTCTTCGACGAGACAAAGCTGTACCAACTTAACAATTGCCTCCTCGGGCAAAATAGGTGCTTCAAGATAAACTCGACGAAGTAATATGATACGATCCTTGTATTCACAGCGTTCTTCAATGCCACGAATCAATTGATTCAATAGTTCATTATATGCATGATCTGGACGATTCTCAGTCTTTACATAAGTATGGCGAGTAAAGCCCTGCAATAAAGAATACTCCTCGAAGAGCCAGGAGAAGGCCAAATCTATGCGCTGTTTAATATCCTCCAATATAAATTCCATAATACCATAGCGTACATTATCAGGAAATGTGGCTGCAATAACTGTAACCAATTTACGTCGCTTGGCTGCTACGCCTCCCATAATGCACTGTCTTTCAGAATTCAATATACGCATTATGGAATCCAATAGAAACTTCTCTTTCATATTACGTGGCAATCGTTTTGTTATCTCCTGTAACTTGAGCGTCTTTGCACGCTCTTTCATCCGTTCAATTACCGTCTGTTCACCCTTTGATCGTTCCATAGTTTCGCGTAACTTTTTCGTAGCTTCTTCCTTACGCTGTAGTTCCACTTCGCTTAGTCTATCGTCCACATCCATTGGAACAATTGGAGGTTCTATTGTGGACAGTGATTCGGTCGGAACTTGAATCTGAGCCTTTGGTCGCATAGGCGGTTCTTTACTAAATGCAGCTGATCCTGGACCCAATCGTAACTCTGTCAAATGTTGTCCAAATTCTCGCGCTATTTTACTAACTTGCTCGGGCAAAGTGAGTTGTTTTATTGGCTCGTATTCGGCAAGGAATTTATCCGATGCAGTGTCTGGCAATAAAGGTAAAAACTCCACGACAAGATTAACGACAGTATCTATAGATCGTAAATGCTCAGTAAGAAACTTTTCATTAACCCTTGTGCATTTCTGACGCTGTCGTTCCAGTTCGTCCTCATCAATTTCCATTTCGCGGGGCTGTGCAGGTTGTGATTGTTGCTGCTCAACTAGCCGAGCCTTTTTAGCTAAACTCTGAGCAGCATTCTCCAATATTCTTTTCTGTCGACGAGCGATTTCTTGTTTATCCATTTTCGGCAAAAGCTTTTGAATTTCATTTGCACTTGCTCCAAGATCCATTAACGTGTTGCGTATAGTACTGGCAAATTCAAATGCAGCACGTAACTTTAGCAGCGTCTGTAGCTGCATGCGGAGACTTTTCCGCACTGACCTCACCTGAGAATCTGTCAATGTCGGTGGTAGATTATTGTTTAGATGACGAAAAGCCTCTACAACAGCTGCCATAAAAACTGGACGCATTTTAGCCACAGTGCAAAGGCTACTGGTGCAGGCAATCAAATTTACGGATGAAATGTGCGTTGTACCATGAAATTGCAGCATTATATCAAATATATTTGTTCCTTCATCCTGTAATTTTTGACGACGTATAAGTTTGCAATTTTCGGGCACATGAGTTAACGAAAAGTCACCATCTCGTTTCCAGCTATCTTCATCTGCATAGCTTTGCAATATGATGACTCCTTCAAGAAATTTAATTGCATTTGTACGTATGCCATCATTTTCATTATCAATCATGTCCAAAATTTGTGCCTTAATCAAACTTAACACATTCCATGACTGCTCTGCACTGTCCGTCGCATCAGTCAGGCTGCACAAATACTGCAATCCGTTTTTATAGACGCTACCACAAGCCTGTATAACACGTTTGATAACCTGAGCTGAGCTATCCCTTAACAGCATAGATATTATATTTATCACATAGGGCAGCAGTTCAACTTTGACTTTGCTTTAAAAAAGAATACAAATTAGTTAATTAAAAAATAAATAAAATGGGGGGAAAAAAGAATTAAAACAACAATAACAAACCAAATTTGCTCGACGAATGAAACCACTTGCTTACGAACTTCCTGATTTTGATCGTGGGCCAGCGATAACAGAGGTTCTAAGAACTCCTCAGCCAGCTCAGCACAGGAACCGAGCACAATCTCTTGCACTTTAACAATAAGTTCACATTTAGTAGTTGCATTTGCAGTACTAAATTCGTTGCACCATTCCACAACCTAGAAAAATATAAGAAAAAAAAAATGCATTAGATGTTGAAGATTAAGTTGAGAATAATAACATACCTTTGCACGTGCAGTCGCTGTTTTTTCGTCTGTAAATAGATTTGCTGTTTCTGAAACAAACTGATTGCGGCCAATTATGCTATCCATATTTATTATTGCGAAAAATTTTACAGACACGGCACAAATTGTTATTTTAAAATCCGCGAATGCAATACGAGATGGAAAGCCGACTTTTCGATACACCGCATAATGATGGACGTGTTAACGATATCGATTCATAATATTATCGAATTATGAGTTTAATTCGATGTTAAGAAAATGTAAAGCAGTTACTTTATTTACTACAAAATTATTTCCTTTGTAGGTCACATTATTCTAGACAACAGTAAAAATATAACCAAGATGGATAAAGTTTTTAAGAGGCTTTGGCATAGATCACGAACCATGACGTCACAAAAATACGTAGTGTAACCTTCTACTTTCGTTTATTCTTGTATTTAACAAATGCATATTGTAAGACGTCGAACATCGTAATAGATATATATCGGCAGATAATTATCGATAGCATCGATGCATCGATTTGCTCACATTTTTTGGGTGTTTTAAAAGCGAGAAAAAAACGCCTAAACAAGCCGCAACGGCTGCATATTAAGACCAATACCCAAAGTTCATTAATACACGCAGCTGCTAAACTATAAGTCGTTATCAATCGAGGACGAAAACAGCAATAAAAAGGTTCAACGATTAAACATTGTATGTTATTGAAAAAAGAATTAAAACAACAATAACAAACCAAATTTGCTCGACGAATGAAACCACTTGCTTACGAACTTCCTGATTTTGATCGTGGGCCAGCGATAACAGAGGTTCTAAGAACTCCTCAGCCAGCTCAGCACAGGAACCGAGCACAATCTCTTGCACTTTAACAATAAGTTCACATTTAGTAGTTGCATTTGCAGTACTAAATTCGTTGCACCATTCCACAACCTAGAAAAATATAAGAAAAAAAAAATGCATTAGATGTTGAAGATTAAGTTGAGAATAATAACATACCTTTGCACGTGCAGTCGCTGTTTTTTCGTCTGTAAATAGATTTGCTGTTTCTGAAACAAACTGATTGCGGCCAATTATGCTATCCATATTTATTATTGTGAAAAATTTTACAGACACGGCACAAATTGTTATTTTAAAATCCGCGAATGCAATACGAGATGGAAAGCCGACTTTTCGATACACCGCATAATGATGGACGTGTTAACGATATCGATTCATAATATTATCGAATTATGAGTTTAATTCGATGTTAAGAAAATGTAAAGCAGTTACTTTATTTACTACAAAATTATTTCCTTTGTAGGTCACATTATTCTAGACAACAGTAAAAATATAACCAAGATGGATAAAGTTTTTAAGAGGCTTTGGCATAGATCACGAACCATGACGTCACAAAAATACGTAGTGTAACCTTCTACTTTCGTTTATTCTTGTATTTAACAAATGCATATTGTAAGACGTCGAACATCGTAATAGATATATATCGGCAGATAATTATCGATAGCATCGATGCATCGATTTGCTCACATTTTTTGGGTGTTTTAAAAGCGAGAAAAAAACGCCTAAACAAGCCGCAACGGCTGCATATTAAGACCAATACCCAAAGTTCATTAATACACGCAGCTGCTAAACTATAAGTCGTTATCAATCGAGGACGAAAACAGCAATAAAAAGGTTCAACGATTAAACATTGTATGTTATTGAACAACGACTGAAGAGGCAGAGAGAAATTGTGTGCGTGTTTGTGTGTGTGTGTGCGTGTATGCGTGTGAAAGAGAGAAGGGTGGAGGTGGATAGTGTGCTTGCGCTACGTGCTTTTGTGTGTGTGCATGTGCCTATGCGAGTGTGTGTGTATGTTTCTGAGTGTACGAGTGTGTGCTGAAGTTGCGGCTGTGGAGCGGTGGCGGCGGCAGCAGTAGCGACAGGTTTATATTGGAGCAGAGCAAACATAGGAAATCCGCGAATTCAGCAAAGTGAAGAAAAATTAAAATCAACTACAATTCGAGCGGATAGAAAACGCACAACTATATACAAACAGCTACATACAATAATAACAACAACAACAGCAACAACAAGAAAACAATAGGCACATACAGTGGCAAGAACAGCGGTTAAACTGCTTTAGTGAAGAAGAAATCGACGACGACCGCGCCCTAATGTCAAATAGCCAAGCAAATGCCGGCATCAGCGGTAGCGTCGTGGATGAACCGAATTCCAATCCAACTCCCAATCCCAATCAAAATGCAACTAATCTGGTTGCGGCCAGTGTTGGTGGCAATACAATATTGACGACTGCTGCATCTGGCGCATCATCATCACAGGCATGCGTCTCGACAGTACCGTCAGCACAGTCATCTTCCACAGTAGCAACTGATACGCCAACGCCGCATATTGTTGGCGCTTCGAGCACAGCAGCAACAACAACAGCAACACCCGTTGATGGAGTCGTCAGTAATTTAGCAGTTGATTCGTCGCCACGCGAATCTGGCGATGATTCAGAGGATGAAAGTGAAATACTTGAAGAATCACCATGCGGACGTTGGCTAAAACGTCGCGAAGAAGTCGATCAACGAGATGTGCCCGGCATCGATTGTGTACATTTGGCAATGGACACCGAAGAAGGTGTCGAGGTCGTTTGGAATGAGGTGCAATACGCGCAGCTGCAAGAGCTCAAAACTCAAGAAGATAAAATGCGTCAAGTGTTTGATAATCTATTGCAATTGGATCATCAGAATATTGTTAAATTCCATCGCTATTGGACGGATATACAGCAAGCGGAGAGACCGCGTGTTATTTTTATTACAGAATATATGTCATCCGGATCGTTGAAACAGTTCCTCAAACGCACCAAGCGCAATGCAAAAAGATTGCCACTCGAATCCTGGCGACGTTGGTGCACCCAAATCCTTTCAGCTCTCAGCTATTTGCATTCCTGCACGCCGCCCATCATTCATGGCAATCTAACCTGTGATAGCATTTTCATACAACACAATGGTCTGGTCAAAATTGGATCTGTCGTCCCCGATGCTGTTCATTATAATGTTCGCCATCAGCATGAACTTGGCACAGCTGAACAGCTGCCAGTGATCGAACAACAGCGTAAACAACAGCAACAACAAGATCAAGAACATGGTGAACATTATTTCCAAGCACCTGAATATGGTGCAGCCGAACAATTGACCGCCGCTGTCGATATCTATGCCTTTGGGATGTGTGCATTGGAAATGGCCGCATTGGAAATACAGCCACAGTCGAACAATAGCGAATCGACAGCCATCAATGAGGAGACTATATTGCGCACAATCAATAGCCTGGATAATGATCTACAACGTGATCTTATACTCAAATGTCTCAATCCTCAACCATTGGAACGACCAAGTGCCAGCGATTTGCTATTTCATCCACTGCTCTTCGAGGTAAGTTACATGAATCTATAAATCTAACCAAATATATATCAAGTAATTGCTATATCATTTTATATATTATACAAATATATATTTTAAGTTTGTACATTTTATACATATACATATATGTACATATATATATATATATATATATATATATATATATATACAGGTTCACTCCCTCAAATTACTTGCCGCCCACTGTTTGGTCTTCTCGCCCGCCAATCGTACTATGTTTTCCGAGACGGCCTTTGATGGTCTGATGCAACGCTATAATCATCCAGATGTGATAATGGCCCAACTGAAGATGTCCAGCAGCAATAATGTTCGTCAATTTCGACTATCGGATGTACCCGGTGCCGATAAGCTGGAGAAATTTGTTGAGGATGTTAAATATGGTGTCTATCCATTGGTCACATATAGTGGCAAGAAGCCACCGCATTTTCGTTCACGTGCTGCTTCACCGGAACGTGCCGATTCTGTGAAATCAGCTACACCGGAACCGGTCGATACCGAATCCCGTCGCATTGTCAACATGATGTGCAGTGTTAAGAAAAAGGAAGATAGCAATGATATCTTAATGACAATATTATTGCGCATGGATGACAAAATGAATCGTCAATTGACATGCCAGGTGAATGAGGAAGATACTGCAGCTGATTTGACAAGCGAATTGGTGCGTTTGGGTTTTGTGCATCTCGATGATCAGGATAAAATACAGGTGCTACTCGAAGAAACTTTACGTGCTGGTGTTCTAAGTGATGGCGCTGGATCAGAAAGCTCTGGTGCTGGTGTAACAACAACCGCAACTATGGCTGCGTTGGAGCAACTGGAACGTAGTTGGTCCATTTCAGATACTGATAAGACAATGACCAACAGCATGTCTGTCAATACATCACCCAATACCGCTGTCATGTATGTACCACAGGAGCAGGGAGTGGCACTTGGACAGCCAATTGATTTAGAGGCAACGGTGATTCATAACAGTCACAGCAATTAAATATGATAATTATGATGATGATGACAATTATGATGATGATGATGATAATGATGATAGGATGAAAGTATTTGGGGAGTATTTGTTTTTATTAATGGAAGATGATGATGATGATGATGAAGAAGAATTACACAGTACGATTTTAATTGCTACTACTATTATTTTTGTTATTTTTATATATCCCAAATATATGACATATGACCATATATATACATATATATGCATATGCATATCGCATATTCATATATAGATATCTATATATATATTATATATGTATTTCAAATCATATTTATGTATGTATGTATGTATGAATATTTAAAGGATGTTGTACAAGGCTTCCAGGCTAGAAATTTCCGATTGTGTCTCTATTCAACACACATATCCACAAAAAAAAAAACACACACACACACACACTCATACACAACACATACACATAAACATATATATACATCCACAAGCAGCTGTTGTAACTCGTAAGAAGCCGCGCGATACGAGCTTATAAAATCGAAGCATTCGCTTAGCACTTTCGACTTTCGAAAATACCGAATCGAATTCGGCATTTATCGAATTTAAACGCTAGTAAATTTAATCTACATCTTAAAAGATTATATATAACAATTTAATAAATACAAACAAAAAAAAATACAATCTTAAAATGCAGAGTTGTGGCAGTCACAATCCAGATACAAAAAAATAAAAACAAAAAAAAAAAAAGAATACAAATAAAAAAAATTGCCTATTTCAAAAATAGTATTTAGGCTCACAAAAAATTAATATGTGCAGTGAATACAACGTAACAAAAGCGAAACAGATTTTATTTATTTTTTAACAATTTTTTTCTATTTATTTTTGTTTATAATTAATTTTTATCATCGAATGAATTAAATGTTTTTTTTTTGTTTCGTTTTAAATATCGTTCAAGTTTACAAAGCTTTCACTGTATGTTATGGTATCGTATTATATTAATGATGATTATATTAATAATGATTAAAGAGCAAAAACAAAAGAAAGAGAATTCCCTTGTCAAAAGAAATTAAATGTATTTCAAAATTAATACAAATATATATATATATATATATATTTCGAATATACAAAGACCACAAAATAAACAGAGAGAAAGAAAAGAAACCTAACATAAAGCTGCAACAACTATGAAGACAACAATAACAATAACAAGACACACACATAACAGACACAACATAGCGACACTATTATAAAAGTAAATAAAATAAAATAAAATAAAAATAAAACCGACAAGAGATCAAGAATATGGAATATGTAATTTTATTTATTTAAGTGTCGTTTAATTTATCAAATTAAATTGATAATTGAAGAAAAAGTAATTATAATAAAATATAATGTAATACTTTTTATGCTTAGCTTTATGCCACCTGTGTCTCCTCAGGTTGCTGCTTTTGCGGTGAGCTGAGTTTAATGCGTTTGCACTGCCGTTGATCGTCAGTTTCCTCATCTGTAAATCCTTCTTCAGCTGGATCAGCCGTATCGATAACTTCTTCAAATTTACGTATTTTTAATGTCTCATCATACAGATCTAACAACTTATTGCCCTCGTAGAGAACAAAGGGAAGCGAGGCATGTTTATAATAGTCTGGCATTAATTCCAAATTACTTATAACCGTATCCAACATATGAGATTTTTCACACCAAATGCCAGGTGCATCATTCCTGATGGGATTTATGTGCACATGCAAATGATAGAATGAAGGCTGATAATGAAAATACATGCGAAGCTGTGCTGGATTAAGGCCATAACGTTTGAATATTGCCTGTTTAGCAGATTGCCGTAAATTGCGTAGTAATGGCAAATGTTTGGCTGTAAGATCTCGCAATGATTTAATATTACGCTGCCGAACAATGCCCAGTAAATAAAGATTTTCCACATTGCGTCCGTCCCACTTGAGATCAGGAAGTAAAATAAAACCATTCTCGTTATCGGGATCTTCAAAAACAATACGTTCCTTTTCCTGCTTATGATCAAGTATATTATATACCCAATCTAATGAGAATTGACTTAAAGTAATATATGGAAGTGTTACGCTTTCATAGAGATCTGAAGTTTCATTAATCACGTATTTCTGGCATATAGAATATTTCTCAATATGCTTATCGGTTGCGGGATAGACAACTGTACTCTTAACGCCTATGTAAAAGATAAGAAATATTTATTATTATAATTATATTGTAGATTTAAGTAATGTAATATTTACATATTACACTTACCGCACAACTCCTGCCTGGGAACACATTGAAAACTTGCGTAAATATTATTGACAAAATCGGTTCGTACCTTTAGCTCGCTACTAAAATAACTTGGCTTGGACTCAGTTCCTTCTGTTTTAGTTTCTGTTGCCACATCACTTTCCTGATAAGCTAATGTATGAATATATTTAAAAAAAATTTCTTCAGTTATTACCGGTAAATATGTAGTTACCATTTTTCTCAAAAACAACAATTGCCGCGTCCGTTTCAGACAAATCAGGAAATGTGCCAAGTAATGTTATGCTCTTGCTTTTACTATTGTTGTTTAAAATGCGTTTCAGTCGAAACTTTGTTAAATCGTAAGTTGGCGATTTAATCTCACTGCCAACATTCAATTTTGGACTTGTTTCTGATTGTTCGGGCATCGTTTTTATTTTTATTTAGCGCGATTGTTGTCTTTTTATGCGGCAAATATTTTTTAGTGTTGGCTAACGTTCAGCTGTTGCGCAAACATTACCATTTGAGTCAACATGCTGTTTACAGTATTGCTCCACACAAAAACCACGAAATTAATTAATTCAAATATTTTTCAGTGTTATTATTTACTGCTGTGCATAAGCCATATATTGTTTATAAACTTTTGTAGTATATAAGAATTTAAAGGACTATATCGCAAACATGTTCAAAACATTTTATCATTCATAAATACACTTTGCACTTACATTTTAATTATTGATGTATTTATGTAGGTTTGTATGTATGTTAGTTATGTATATATGCTAAGTATGCATCACAAATGAAGCATACAAAAAAGGCGCAATTCTATTAAAATTTCGAATTGTTAACATTTCATAGTTTTTCTTTCTTTTTTTTTTTTGCAGTGCAACTATAATATTAAACAACAACGCCCTTAAAGGGCTTGGCGCCCAATATATCGGAAAGTTTCTGTTGATATGAAGCCAATAAATTGGCGTCGATAATGCCACAAGCTTTGCAGGATAATTGCAAAGCATTTAGCAATTGCATCTCAGAAAATTCAGTGCCACGCTCCAACAATGAATTAAGAATCTCCTACAAGACATAAAAAAAAAAGAAATTGAAATTAAAGAAAGATCTATAAATTATACATAATCTGAACTTACATCTGGTTCCATGCACAGCAATTCATAGAAATGTTTCGCCTGATCCAAAGCTACTTCACGTGATGCTGTAATATTGCTCAACGTCTGTTGAAGTGCAATGGAATTACGGCACATGCGTTGCACAGTAATTTGATCAATGTGCTCTAAATAATTTGATGCCTGAATAAGTATGCGTGCCGCCAGATGTGCCAAGCCCTCAAATATATACTGTAGAAATAAGAAAAATAAGAAAAAAATATATATATATATTTTTTTTTGCTGAGTTTTATATAATTCAATGCTCACTCTTGTCTTGCGTGGATGCAACGTTGCGCTAAAGGCTTCATCCATTTCTGATAAACGCTTTGTTAGCACCGATACCTGACGATCCGGTTCAAGTATATCATCCTTAGAGCCAACATAGCTATTGGTTCTAATGCTTGACTTGGAACGCAAATAATGAAAACATTGTACACGCACTTCCAGATGCAATACGAGCAGACATGTATTGGCTAACTCATCAAATTCCAATGCCAAATTGGTCATCACCTTTATGGTGCCATCTTTAATTGCAACATTTGCGGTACATTCGGCCGTCGCTGCATTTAAGCCATTAATCAATGGACGCCGCAAATCGTTGGCAAATTCAGAGACGCGTACGGAAAACCATTCCATGCTCTCCTGCAATATAGCCAACTCCTTAAGAACACTTATATCGGCCAAGATCTCCTGTTGTGTAATTCCACCTTCACCCAAATTACTTGTTAACATTTCAGCTTCACGTATATTTCGCTGTTGCACTTGCAATGGACTCTCCTCCTCGGATGGTTCAAAGCTGCCACGTTGCAATTTGCGTGTTTGTCGTGCACGTTGACTTGACGTCTTCAAATCTGTCCAGTTGGGCAAAGTTCTACAATAAGTTCAATTATGCGATTATTACATTTTTCATTATAAAAGAAGGAAACCCAGAACTTTACTTTAAAAATCGACTAATGTCCTCATCCTTTAGCCAAGCAACACTATAGATACGTTTATCTTCCGAATCGGGCTGCACAATGCCCCTATAGGCGGCTTGACAAATTTCACGATATGCCTTCAACAGCGCACAGACCATTTTGAGCAACTCTTCGGAATAGCAGGGTAAATCTTCTATAAGATTCTTGGTCTCGACCAGACGACGTTCGACCATAACTGTGGACTGTAGCAATGGTCGACTTAGATTTAATGATTTCATTTCTTCCGGTGTTACAATAGCACGCCATGCATCCTGATTCTTTGACAACGATTCAATGGTCAACTGTAGGTTACGATTGTGACCCTTGGAAAGGAAAGTATCCTTTATATAATTATCCAAAAAATCATGTAAACTGCACGGTTGACTAGATAAGTAAAACATATAGTAAAATATACATATATAAACATAATTTTGTTGTTTGCCTTACCCCGACTTGCATTTCATAAAGTTCTCAATTTCCTGTATGTAGCCCATCATGGGTAAATAAACCTTAGTGATGACACTTTGATCAGGTGTACAGATTAATATCTTTTCCCGTTGTTTCTTCTCGTGCGGCAAGAGGCCGGACATTGATCCTTTGCCGCTACCTTGCAACAGATTGTTGCTCAAATTATCATCCATTGAGGCATCCGATGCATTACGTCGATGCTCTTTAAATGGTTCATGTGGACTATTGCTGCCAACATTTCCAGTTATATTCGACGATTTATCAAATTTGAACATGGCTTTTTTCGTGCTAGAAGACATAAATAGAACCAAAATATTAATTCAATAAATTTAATTGAATATCCTAGGCTACTAATTACCTTGGCACCTTACGCCTTAAGAAATACGAATTGATATTGCTTTTGGGCTCTGCGAAGCCAGTTTTAGCAGCATCATCCGACGCAGCATTTTGAATATCCAAATAGTCCGTTAACAAAAGTTGCAGCTGTATAAATAAGTGATGGATCAATTTCAACTATTTGCCTATCTGATGCTTCACTTCATACTTACCACCGACTGAGCCTGTGCCCAGAAATCAGTTAGATCATAAGGCTGTGGTCCAACCACGGAATATTTTTGGCCAACGGCCAAATAGTTTTTCAGTAGCAAAGCATGTGTCTTGGCAATTGCCTTGAATTGTTTAAAGATAATCTCTAGTAGTGTAAGTAAAGGATTAGTATCTCCATTGCCTGTCCCGTTGCCAGCATCATTTATACTGGCTGCCAATTGTTGTGTTGTTTGTAGAACAACATTTAAAAGTTCCGTTTGAATTTGTATTCGCAACGTTTCTAGGGAATCTGGCACCTTCTTCAGCATACCAAAACATTCCACAATAATAGCAATAAAATAATTCATACTCAATTCGGGATCAATAAGATCAGCATCCTCAATAATTTCGGATTTTTCCAAATCAAATCCTTGTGACATTTCACTTAATGCTTTTTTTACTCTTGCATTTGCTTCAATTCGATCGGTCGAACGTCTTGCGGTAATGCCACGCGAAAAACTAGATTGAAATCGACTCGAATTACTGCGTTGAAATGCTTCATTAGCAGAATTTTGATAGACTTGATGAACGAGTTCTTCATGCAAACGTTGATATAATTGTTGCCGTCGCGTTTGCAAATCTGCACGTAAATCAGTTAAACCTTCGACACCCAGCAGTGATCCGTCTAAAGTGGCCAAAGCATCTGTAAGTGCTTTGCTGGCATGCAAATATTGACGCTTTGCCGTATAGCTGACTACGCGCTGCGGCACTTTCCTCAGCTCCTGACTACAAAGAAGAATATAGAAAAACCAATAAATTTATGTAATTGAAAAATTGGTATTCATTTACGGACATTTGTTCAAGCATTTCCAGTACATATTTATGCTGCACTGCATCTGTCCACATTTTCTTTAACTCATCCCGTCGACATTGTAATAGTCGCTTGCAAGCTCCTAAATTCTCCTTTACTGCATGTATGCGCTCCCGACTTGCTGTCACCTCACTGGATACTTGACTAAACAATGGCAGCACTTGGGTCAGCTGTTGGTCGTGGCGTGAGACAAGCTCGTTTAATCTGTGATCAGAACGTTTAAATTCCAATTCGATTTTTTGTTTCTCCTTTTGACGCTCTTCCGTTGTTTCGCTGAAGCCTAACGATTTGATGACGTTGACCAGAAAGCCACAGCCTGCCGACTGAAAAAAAAGCGTCACAATGATGATAATTTGATGATTAAAAAAAAAGAGGGCGTACAACAATAACAGTAAAACGTAACCCTGAGACAGATGATGCAGTCATCAGTCACAGCATAAGCGTCATTTTCATTCAACTATCCCTTGAATAAAAGGTCTATATGTTGTGCTGTTTTATTGCTTACATATTTATCACAATTTTACTCTTTTTTTATGTTCTTTGTTTTTTTTATACCTCATCCTTTCCATATTTTATGCCTCTCGGCGGCTTCGTTGGCGGCGGTGCGTCCATGGAGATGAATCTAAAATCAAACTTTCCGTGCACTTATTTACTGTAAACGTTTAGTAATTATTATTAGTTGTAAATTGTAAGAGCATTTTGTACTGCAATTTTTATTTATATATATTTTTTTCTTTTTTTTAAGAAATGAATTGCACTGCCGTCGATCTGGCAGCCCTGCTTGCCAGTGTGACCTTACGTGGAGATTGTAAAAGTAATATGGGAAAGAGAAAGCAACATGCTGTCAATTGTTTCAAGTGTGTATTACAAATTTTATCGAATAAACAATCGAAATTTAAAACCTGAAGACTTTTCATGTAAGAGAAATATTTTATTGCTAGATTATGAGATAAAAATTAATAATGGTTTTGCTTTACGTTTTCCGTACGTCATGTTAATGACACGGCCAGGCATAACATACATAGTTAGAAAGAGACTCAGAGGAAATATGTGTAGATTCCATAAAATACAAATACATATATACATTTATTTTTCATCTTAGATTGGCTTAGCCGAAATCCTCATATCTGTCTGTTTTAAGCCAAAGTAGTATGCCAATATTGTTGTCGAGGCGGGCCAGAACTGCTAGCTTTAAAATAATTGTAAAATTTTTATTTTTATTGAGTTTTTATTTAATAACGGTTGTTGCTAAGTGCTCAATTTATTTTTTAATTCTTTACTTGTGTTTAAATTATTGTTTCACATTAAAAAGCGAGTTCTTCATATCGTTTTGCTTAAAAAAAAGCTTCATAAGCTTAGCATCCTACTACATTTTGCTTGAATTTAGTTTTCATTGCTTCATTTACGATAATACAGTGATATATAATATATAGTCGTGTATGATAAATATTTTTATATATTTTAAAAAAGCATCTTAATGCCTTGGTGCTTTCAACTTACGCTAGATATAATATTTATATATTTTATAAGAACAGCAGTAAATGTATATTCGAAGAGGGGGTCACAAATATTTTTGGTATATACTTTTCTTATTCTTAAGGTACAGTTTACTAAATCGGAGGTATTATATAGATGATTGCTTTGATATATTATGTTCATATAAATTATCATATAAATATTTTGTTCGAACAATTGGAGGTTGAGATATGATTATATTACTTTGGTTTTCACAGGTGGTTTTTCGTTTTGGGAATTTCATAAAATTTATAATTATAATAAATTAATACAATTTAAATTAATATAATTGAATTAATGATTGTTTGGCCTCTAAGAGTAATTTAAGTTTCAAGTTTTTTCTTTCTTTTACTAAATCAACTAGTTAAAATTGTAATACGCGTTATTTTAATAAATTAATTTGTCTACACAATGTTAAAATGTTGTTGCTCCTTTACTCTTTTTTGGGCGACTCACTATTTAATATGCTAAGACGACGTATATTGGGTCTATCGTAATCCTCCATGGAAATACCTCGTGACAGACGACGTTCAAAGGATCCCGAACTGGCAGTGGAATAGGATCTACCACGATCGACACCGGGCATAACAACTGAAGTTAGTAGACCTTGACCTTTGCAAAACAAAAGTATAGACTGAGCTACCTTTGAGGGCTACGAAAAAGAAATAGATATATTTGATTATAGCACGAAAATAAGATCAATAAATTATTATATAATAAAAAATTGGTTATACTTACAGCATCTGCCAACACATCGCCAGCTCTTTCAATTTTCAAGATAGTAACTCTTTCCTTCTCCACATCCTTATGAAGTTTTTCGACCATTGAAGCATATGGACTAAGCATGCCTGTTATCAAAATAACATCCACTTTGCAACCCTTAAGCGATAGATCCTTACGACTAAAAAAATATATCAAATTATTATCAAAAATATTTTCTATTCGGTTCATCTACTTCTACTCAAAAGCCAATTTTACAACTATCTTTATGTATAACCAATTTTTTATTATATAATAATTTATTGATCTTATTTTCGTGCTATAATCAAATATATCTATTTCTTTTTCGTAGCCCTCAAAGGTAGCTCAGTCTATACTTTTGTTTTGCAAAGGTCAAGGTCTACTAACTTCAGTTGTTATGCCCGGTGTCGATCGTGGTAGATCCTATTCCACTGCCAGTTCGGGATCCTTTGAACGTCGTCTGTCACGAGGTATTTCCATGGAGGATTACGATAGACCCAATATACGTCGTCTTAGCATATTAAATAGTGAGTCGCCCAAAAAAGAGTAAAGGAGCAACAACATTTTAACATTGTGTAGACAAATTAATTTATTAAAATAACGCGTATTACAATTTTAACTAGTTGATTTAGTAAAAGAAAGAAAAAACTTGAAACTTAAATTACTCTTAGAGGCCAAACAATCATTAATTCAATTATATTAATTTAAATTGTATTAATTTATTATAATTATAAATTTTATGAAATTCCCAAAACGAAAAACCACCTGTGAAAACCAAAGTAATATAATCATATCTCAACCTCCAATTGTTCGAACAAAATATTTATATGATAATTTATATGAACATAATATATCAAAGCAATCATCTATATAATACCTCCGATTTAGTAAACTGTACCTTAAGAATAAGAAAAGTATATACCAAAAATATTTGTGACCCCCTCTTCGAATATACATTTACTGCTGTTCTTATAAAATATATAAATATTATATCTAGCGTAAGTTGAAAGCACCAAGGCATTAAGATGCTTTTTTAAAATATATAAAAATATTTATCATACACGACTATATATTATATATCACTGTATTATCGTAAATGAAGCAATGAACGATCAAGCAAAATGTAGTAGGATGCTAAGCTTATGAAGCTTTTTTTTAAGCAAAACGATATGAAGAACTCGCTTTTTAATGTGAAACAATAATTTAAACACAAGTAAAGAATTAAAAAATAAATTGAGCACTTAGCAACAACCGTTATTAAATAAAAACTCAATAAAAATAAAAATTTTACAATTATTTTAAAGCTAGCAGTTCTGGCCCGCCTCGACAACAATATTGGCATACTACTTTGGCTTAAAACAGACAGATATGAGGATTTCGGCTAAGCCAATCTAAGATGAAAAATAAATGTATATATGTATTTGTATTTTATGGAATCTACACATATTTCCTCTGAGTCTCTTTCTAACTATGTATGTTATGCCTGGCCGTGTCATTAACATGACGTACGGAAAACGTAAAGCAAAACCATTATTAATTTTTATCTCATAATCTAGCAATAAAATATTTCTCTTACATGAAAAGTCTTCAGGTTTTAAATTTCGATTGTTTATTCGATAAAATTTGTAATACACACTTGAAACAATTGACAGCATGTTGCTTTCTCTTTCCCATATTACTTTTACAATCTCCACGTAAGGTCACACTGGCAAGCAGGGCTGCCAGATCGACGGCAGTGCAATTCATTTCTTAAAAAAAAGAAAAAAATATATATAAATAAAAATTGCAGTACAAAATGCTCTTACAATTTACAACTAATAATAATTACTAAACGTTTACAGTAAATAAGTGCACGGAAAGTTTGATTTTAGATTCATCTCCATGGACGCACCGCCGCCAACGAAGCCGCCGAGAGGCATAAAATATGGAAAGGATGAGGTATAAAAAAAACAAAGAACATAAAAAAAGAGTAAAATTGTGATAAATATGTAAGCAATAAAACAGCACAACATATAG
>JBAMBR010001333.1:0-46852 GCA_037044475.1 Zaprionus obscuricornis
ATAATTAAATTCATATAATTTTATAGAGATTTTTCTGTGTTTGATATGCTTGCAAATTTTCCCCATCTGTTAACTTTACAGAGTATAAAAAATCAGTACATATTCTTTTTATATATAATATTTACTCATATGCTGTGCGTATACAAAGGGCAGCAAAGACACCTTTGCTGCTGATGCTGCTTTTGTTGCTGCTGCACACGTCTTGGCTGGGACATGGAATATGCATTTGGGATTTTGCAGCTGTTGTTAAAAGTGTCTTATGCTTTACATATGTATGCGAGTATGTATGTGTATGTGAGAGTGTGAGTGTGTATGTGAGTGTATGTTGTGCATACATGTAATTCATCTTTAATATTTTTCTTATGCATATTTGCCTGCAACTGTCAGTCAGTGTGTTCTTACAGCTCATGGATATGGACTTCGAGAGAAAGACAGAGAGAGCTAAGAGCTGGATAGCTAAAGAACTGAGAGCTGGTAACTGTAAAGTGGAGTCTGGTATCTGTGCATGCCACTTTGAGTAGTGCAAATGTTATTTCGTTTAACTGCAATACCAATGCCATTATATACATACATCAAACATACATACATACATACATACATATAGTTACATATGTAGTTACAAAGACATGTCTGTTACATGTGTGTAGAGAAAGTCTATAAAGTTAGTAACTTTTATGATTGCTACTGTTACTGCTGCTACTGCTGCTTGTTGAAGCGACTCCCTGTAGCGCTATCGGCTAGATTGTCATATTGCATGAGATAACGAGCTGGCAAGATGGACAAGCCGACAGTGCGACAGCAGAGCCAGAGCAGAGAGTTACATGTGCTGCTTGCTTAACATGTCGATGCTGCCTGCCGTTATGTTATGCCTTTTGCCATATCTGCGTGCGTGCCACCTTAGCCCAAGTGTCCCCCATTGGGGAAAGACAGCATTTTATGCAGCAGGAAAAAGTTGCTGTTGCTTTTGCTGTTCCTTTTAACATCTTCCGCTGTTTGGCAGCTTCCTTTGCTACGCCTCTGATGCATACTCAACAGCAAATGCATTTTTGCATTTGCGAAGCGAAGAGTAAGAAAAAACTTGTTGATTGTCGTTCAGGTGCAGCAATGCCCCCTAAAATACCAACAAAAAAAAATAAGAAAAAAGAAAAAGCGAAACGTAGCGAAAGTATGTTAAGTGCAAATGCATTTTGTGCTGCTGCCATTGCTGCTTTAAAGTTACAATTACCAAGCGACACTGCAACGTTAACAAGAACACAAGCACCACTTTTATGCCTGACAGCATGTATATTAGTTATACAAACACACACATACGCATATGCAAAGGTGTATTGTGTGTGATATGGACAAGTGTTGAAATTGTACTTTGCAATGCGCAATGTGACAGACATTTCCTCTTTGTGAACATCACATAGCGTCATCATCATCATCATATCAACAGGCCTTCAAAATGCTGCTGCTGATACTACAATGCTATAGGCTGTCGATTAGTGTGCGTGACAAGTGCCCCCAAACGATTCTGACAGTTTAGGAAATTAAGTGGAAGTTTCGTACGTTGATTATCGCACTTAAACAGCAACAAGAACAACAACGAAAATGATATTTGCTATGGCAAAATATGCGCGTGCACAATTTAAATTTAAATTGTCAGACAATAATCGAACAGGCGCAACTGCCACTGCTGCCTGCCACAAGGCATAATCATAGCATCAACTGTGACGTGTTAGAAGCATAGACACACACACAGACATCCACATATATAGACACGTACAGCTGTATAAGCTGATTTACTCAACAGATAAGCTGCATTTCGATTTGCATTTGCACACTGTACGAGGGTTGCCATTAAAGTACTTTCACACTCCCTCCTCTCTCTTTCTTTCGCTCATTCTCTTAGTTTGTAGGTCAATCAGCAAATTAAAGTAAAACCAATTTAATACTCAAAGCACAATTTAGCTAAAGTTTGATATTGAGATATTATGGCTACTGCTACTGCTACTAAATAGCTTGGCAAATACATTACACACACACATACACACATACACACGTAGACACACAATACAATAGTTAAATTTATTGTAGGCATAGGGAAAGGCAAACGCCAGGCGACGCTTAATTACAAATGTGTTTGGGCAAACTATACAAAGACATTTCATGCTTAAAATGTGCGTGCCAAATTGGCCAGAAGCAAAAGTAAATCAATTTCGTCGAACACACACGCACACATACGTACGCAAAATACACTTGTAGTCACAAAACAGATCAAGAACAGATGCAGAAACAGCAAATGTCTTGAATTATGTGCAGACCTTTGGGCTGCTGCTGCTGCTGCTATTGCTGCTACTGCTTGCTGTTCATTTTCTGTGTGTTTCACATAGCACACTCAAAGCTCACTCACTCTCTCTCATTTGTAAACAAATCTCAGTAAATCAAGCAGCTTACCTACGCCTCTCTCTCTCTCTCCCACTCTACCATTCTCTTGCTTTTGCTCTTTCAGTCTCTTGCCTGCCATATGTTGCATACGAGTAAATGCGATAGCAAATACTTGCTCAAGCAATGTTTGCACAGTGCTTGGTGGCGTCGGCGACAGTAGGCAAATGTCTACTATGCAGCATAAAGACAATTTTTGGCTGATGAACAATAGTAAATGTCGAGTGCATAGCTTGACAGTTACAGCAGTCACAGCAGCACACAAAAGTATACTTCCTCTATAACAGCATTTTTCTTATTTATTTTCCTTTTCTTTATTTAAATCAAAATTTATTTTACAGCATTAATTTTGAAGATAAATCCCATAATCGATTACTGTTAGCTATGTAAATAAATTTCATTGTGCATTTGTAAGTGTCATTGGCAGAGTTTTTCTTGTCTGTTAGTGTATCTGCTGTCTGTGAAAAGCAAAGACAAACTCTCGGGCACTAGAAGTGATTTTGCAATGTTCTGTGACAATTTTGCAAAATTTGCTAATTGCACTTTGGTTTGCTGTGTCCTCCTTTCTGCCTCTGAAAATGATGTCGACTCGGTTTACCACACTGCCAACAAATTTTGGGTACTGCATGTCAATGATGTAGTTGCAGACGACCAAATATCCAACTGTCTGACCAAACCGACTGACCAAAGGACTGACTGTGCGGGTGAACGAGGACTTTTGCACATCACTTTGAGGGCCAATTTGGTTTTTTGTGGGGCTGATTTTGTATGCATTTGTAATGATAGAGGCTGCGTTGAGGTTGCTGCTGTTAAACTGTACTAAATACTTTTACAAGTGTCTTTTAAAGTGTTGTTAAATTTTTAAATTAAGTAAAAGCTTTGCATTGTCTTGGCAATTTGAATTTAAAAATCAATTATAACACTTCTTCAATATAAATAAATGCTAGGCAGTATTTCTAACTTTTCATCAGTTGAACTAATTGTATAAAATGCTTTTAGGGCATTGACACTTGCTTTAACGATTGCTGAGTAAACATCGATTAGACAGACAGTATCCTATTGTGCGGTCAAGTTGTTGACTTATACACGACACACGAATGTTGCCACAACATAAGCAAACAGATTTGCACACTGCTGGTGACAGCAACAAACACAATTACCTCCCCCAGAAAAACAACAACAGCAACGACAACAATTGCAATTTTGGGGACTGAAACCCAAATTTATCCTTCATTAGAATTCATGCGTATGACGTATAAACAGTTCAACTTCAAGTACAATTAACATTTTCAAATAGCTTTGAGTAAATTCCATTGCATGTTTATACTTAAAGTATTTTTTTTTTCCTTAAAGCAATTTAGTCTTGAAGAGAAACCAAAATTTTTATAGCCTTGACAAAGTCATAAATAGTTAAAATCACAACTCATACACAAGTGCAACAGAAATGTAATGCATATACTTCATTATGTTGCATATTGCATGAGTAGTACATGAAAAGTCGAGTGGTCTTTCAACTTAACAACAACAGCAACAACAACAACAACAATACGAACAACAATAACAATTCCAGAAACATTTTAGTCATTAAAAATGTCATCAAGCATTATTTTTTCCATCAACTCGCCGCAATTGTACGTCCAAATTGTTTACAGCTTTTTTTTATACTCAGCATCCAACGAACGGGAGGGTATAATGACTTTGCCGTACACGGAAATGTATGTAATAGCCAAGAAGGAGGCGTGGTAGTGGTAGATACATTTTGTTGATAAGTGTCGACAGGCGTGTCCGTTTATACCTTGTAGATCTCAGATGCTATACAAGCTATGGCCATTAAATTTGGTACTAGAATGAATCAAATTAATAAATAAAATTACAATTTAAATTCATAATAATATTAAGAATAACTTTATGCTGATATTCTATTTTTAGACCTCACTGTTATTATACATTTGATCTTCCGTTTCTGTTCTCTCACTGCTTATGGCATCGTATTTACTTCACACTTAATGCACTTAATATAGAGTAAAGTTTCAAAAGTTTCTCATCGCTCGCACACGCAGTGAGAATGGGGGTCTATCTTCTTCTTTCAATCGTGAGCGCACCCGCCTGCATATCCATGCTTCTTCTTTCTATCGTGAGCGCGGCCGCCGCTGCATAGTATTGTCAAATGACCAGCTGAGATTAGACGACAGTGCACTCAAACTAGTGTTTTCTCACTCTCTCTCGCAGTAGACGATAATAACTCTTCATCGTTTTAGTTCACACACATTGTCATAATATTAGAGTGAACATCCATAGAAATGCTTTTTCTTTCTATCGTGAGCGCAGCCGCCGCTTCATAGTATTGCCAAATTACCAGCTGAGATTATACGACTGTGCACTCAAAGTAGTGTTCTCTCGCTCTCTCGCAGTAGACGATAATAACTCTTCATCGTTTCCATAGAAATGCTTCTTCTTTCTATCGTGAGCGCGGCCGCCGCTGCATAGTATTGCCTACTGACCGCCTGAGCTTAAACGACAGTAGTGTTCTCTCGCTCTCTCGCAGTAGATCATAATAGCTCTTTATCGTTTTATGAGCTCACGCTCATTGGCATAATATTAGAGTGAACTTCCTCAGAAATGCTTCTTCTTTCAATCGTGAGCACATCCGCCTGCATATTCGTGCTTCTTCTTTCAATCGTGAGCGCGTCCGCCGCTGCATAGTATTGGTAAATGACCGCCTGAGCATAAACGACAGTGCACTCAATGTAATGTTCTAGCTCACGCTCATTGTCATTATATTAGAGCGAACTTCCACAAAAATGCTTCTTCTTTCAATCGTAAGCACAGCCGCCTGCATATGCGTGCTTCTTCTTTCAATCGTGAGCGTGGCCGTCACTGTACAGTATTGACTACTGCAATCGAGAGATTAAACGATCAATGCTTTCTCGCTTTCAATGTTCTTCGAAGCTCACACATACATTAATATGCAGTTGAGCCAGTCTTCATAGATGTGCTGCTTCTTTCAATCGTGAGCGCATCCATCACTGAGAATGAGCTTTTAATGCTGAACTTTCTTTTATTAATATAAGAAATGCACACGCGCCCCGGAGGTCAGTTAAGCTTTGACATTTGTGCGGTGCGGGTCTATGAATGATGATGAAAAGTGAAAAGTATAATTATCGACTGTACACATAGGAAAGCTGTTGTTGGTGATTTAATTTTCGTATGTACTGCATAACTTATAGTCGAGCAAACTCGTTTGTATTTTTGATACTTGCTTTTTGCTAGTTGTGTATAGTATGTTGACAGTGTCGTGACGTGATGTTGGCTGTGAGTGGAGGCTCACAACTGCATGACAGTTTCCATTAATGGTGAAAACTTGAACACAATGCGCCAAGTGGGTGGCATTTTTAATGAAACGAAATTAAACGGGAAATTGAAACCGGACGGCGTGTTAATGAGAAAGCTATGCAATGGCATTGGCAATAACGGCACTCGAAGCTCGACGTTAACGAGACAGTATATTTTTTGGCAGTCATGGACACCAGGGAATGAATGGTTATTACAGGTTATTACACTTGACACCGATTCCTTATCATAATTAATAACGAGCCGCTCAAATTGTAATTATAAAGTCCATAAAAAATTTAATAGTAAAATGTTTTTTGTCATTAGTCAGAAATAAATTTCGATTAACAAAAATTTTAAATGAAAAAGAAAAAAATAATAATATAGAAATTAATACTTTGCTTATAGTACAAGGTCAAATATTTTGTATAATACTCAATTTGCCCAAATTCTATTTCTTAATAATTTCCTAATGGCAAATAAACAGTTTGCATTGATTTATGATTACTTAAAATTTACTAAGTGGCTTTAGAAATATTATAAGTAAATATATATTTTCATTCTTATTATGTTTCATCTCTGCACAAAAAAAAAAAAAATGGAAAATTGAGCTGAATTTAATTGTTATTTTTTGTTGTTGTTGTTGTGTCTGTAGGAAAATGAAAACAGCAGCGACAAAAAAATGTAACGAAATAAAGTGAAAATTCTTGGTGACAGTCGAAGCACAACAATTAGTGTCTCTATTATGCTGCAGCAAGAGGCCAACAACAGAGACAACAGGAACAGTAACAGCAACAGCAACAGTAACAAGAACAAGAATAATAAACAATCGACAGAAAATGAACAGAAGAAAGGTCAGAGGATAGCAAGACAGCAGGATAGCAGTATAGCAGTGAGAGCAAGAGCAAATGCTATCAGAACAAAAAAACCGTAAGTCGTCGTGTAAACAACAAAAACATTGTTATCAGACATTGATGGCGTTGGCGCCGTCAAGGCTCATGAGACATACCCAAGAATCGTTAGCGAAGATTCGACTTGACTATCCAACTAGGGCGGGTAAGGGGCTAGGGGGGGGAGAGAATGGTAGCATGATGACGATTTAAGGCAAAGGCGCTTGCCTGCCTATTCTCGTTAAAATTTAAGCAACTTTCAATGGACTGTAAATGAATAAAATTTAGTCAGGGACTGCAGCAAAAGTTTAAGGACTTTTGGCGTCCAAAGTGTTGTTCTCGTCCCGAATGCCAATATCCGGTTCTATTTGCGAGTTCTACGTTTTCTATAGAAAATGATGAAGAAGTAGAAGAAGAAGAAGGAGAAGAAAAACACCAACTGCATTTTCCTTTTTATGTGCTGAAAGTAGTTGGAAATAAATACGAGAGTGTACCAGGAATAAGACCAAACAGTAAAAAGGACTTTTTCAATACACACACACACAAACACACTCATACAGACATGAAAAGAAGAACAAGACGAAGGAGAAGAAGAAGATGAAAACTTAGTGAACTTTCTCATGCTTGCTGAATTTTGATTTACGACCACTTAACGTTTTTTATGGCCTCAGACAACAAAACTGCGAATGTGTATGTGCTGCCTCAGCAGTTATTCTTCTTGCCGTAGAATAAAGTAAATTCTCACACTTCGTCGCCGTTGCAGTTTTCCGTGTCTCCAATAAGATATGGTTACAGTTATACAACTTATGTGCTCCGAAGAGTAGTTTTATATCGCAAATCATGTTAATCAAATGTAAGTACAGTGGTTCAACAATGATTGAAATGTCTCAATTTCAGGGACAGTCTTGGAAAATATTGCAGAGCTAGTTGAGCGGAAATGTGATTATAGAATAAATCACGATACTTACGTTACATTCTATTTAATACTTACTCGAAATAAGCTTCTTAGCTTTCAATTTCCTCAACATTTAAACTAAAATTTTTTTGAAAAATGATTAAAAAACAAATTGTTAAAATATTTTTTTTTAAACATAAAACCAAGTTTTTATTTATTTTTTTTTATTTTTGTTATTTATTTCATGGAAATGCAGTTCTTCCTATACGATATATGCATTTCCTAAATATTTATTAATATGTAAGATTATGCTGTAATTCTGTGTATATTTCCAGTGCGTTTTGTGTCTTGTGTTGACGCAAACAATTTATTTATTTTTTGTTTTTATTAATATTAATATTTAAATGTAAATTTTTTTTTTTGTTTTCTAAACTAATTCATTTCAGATATTCGATTTTTATTCGTTTTTCTTTTTTTGTTTTTCATTTTATATTTCGTGTGTTGATTATTTAAATTTTTAACTCATTGACAATTATATTCAAGTTTGGATTAATCAGATTTTTTTTTCTCATTCTAAATGAAAAACATTTATTACACATCATATCCATTATTTTCATTTGTAATTTTAATAAATATTTTTTTTTTTTTTTATGCATACTCGTTAAATACATAAACATATACATATATGTATATTTATTTATTTATTTATTTATTTTATTTATTTATTCTTACGTCAACAATTCTATTTGGTTAGTAAGTATAATACAGCTGCAAAGTGTTTGGTTTAACTAAAAAAAAAAAAAATTCTCGTTGCATTACAATTTTTTTTTCTGTGGTATTTAATTTTTTTTTTTTAAATGTTGACCATAAACTGCAAACAGTTTGCGGATTAACGAAATGCTAATTTATTATTATTTTTTTTTTATTTTTATTGTTACTGTTTGTTATTGTTTTTATTATTATTGATAATTAGAACATTAATTATTCATATGCAAAAGTGTGTTCAATAAAATTCAATTTTTGTTTTTCTCTTGCTTTTCATTAATATTTATATATGTTTATGTAACCTGTAGATTTCATAGATGACTGTGACTGTGAATGTGATACCGTTTATGTGTTAATAACTTTGTATATAATCCTATTTGAGTATAATAATCCTTTGATTTATTCAATATTCATTCAATTATACTCGCCCAAATTAAGTTGAATCGTGAAACCCACGAAAGTCTATGCTTCGTATTATGTTCCAAGTATATACTGTGAAAATTCTACTGAACGGACACTCAACGTCGGACAACTTTCATTTGCTCAAGGGTAGTATGCGCTCAAAGGGAGTTTTTGCTCCAAAGAAGTGTAGGATGTCCGCCAAGAATATTTTCACTGTATATATACAGTTAAAGTTAGCTACATATATAACATCAATGCGTTTGGTTTTTTTTTTTTTTTACTTTTGATTCCTGTGCTTATTATGCATATTAATATTAATATTCGTATTCAACCTTTTGGAAATATTTTTTTTTTTTTTTTTTAAGAGTTTACTTGAAAATTCCACTGACTGTAAATATGTTTGACATTGTTGTGGCAGTTGCTGCCATTGCCACATGTTGCACTTGCTGCGTTTGATTTGCACTTGCATTTGGCTCAAGATGTCCCCAAACCTGTGTGCCTGTCAATACTGACTCAGTGTGATTAGGATTGACACTCTCGGTGCCATGTGCATGTGCCATAGTAACTGGCTCCTCGCGACGTGTACGAACAGCTTGCGGCAGTGGTCACGATGACATGTACGTGCATTGTGTCTTGGGTTGGGGCTCTGTCTGCTCAATGGGTTGTATGGCAGCGCGTTTCCAATAGTCGCGCACAGTTTCAACCGTTTCCATAATACGTAGAAAATTACGTCCTGCCAGCATGGCAACATCCTCCTCACTCCAATTATGATCCTCCAATAGGGCTGCCAACAGTTCAGGATACTTGGATACATCTTCCAAGCCCAATGGCGGCATCTCAATGCCATCATAGCCGGCCCCGAGGCCAATGTGTTGAATGCCGGCAATTGCGCGCACATATTTAATGTGCTCAATGACATCCTGCAGTCTGGCCTGTCGGCCACAGGCCACGTCCTCGGGGTCAAAGCTTAGCATAATGAGACCGCCATTCTCGGCCACCAGACGTAATATATCATCGGGTACATTTCGCGTCGAGTTGCATAGTTGACGTGCGGCCGAGTGTGAGAAGATGACTGGTGCTCGTGTCACCTGCAGCACATCACGTGCCGTTGCATCTGAGCTATGCGATAGGTCGATCATCATGCCCAGACGATTCATTTCTCGTACTATGGCCTTGCCGAATGGCGTCAGTCCCTGCTCCATTGGTGAGGCACTTGAACCGGCCCAGGAGACATCGCAACGATGCGTCAGGCTCAAATAGCGTGCACCAAGCGAATAAAAGGAGCGTAATACGCCCAACGATGAGCCGATTGTGTGGCCGCCCTCAATGCCGATCAGTGATGCTAGTAGGCCACGTCTATGCGTTGCCACAATGTCCTGCGATGAAGTAGCCAAGACTGTCTCCCTGGCATACATGTCAGACAGTCGCCGCACAATGTCAATTTGTTCCAGTGCCAGTTGGACAGCATCCAAGCCTTGTGCCTCACACGGCACATATGCTGACCTGCAAAAACAAATCAAATTTCATGGAATAAAATCATTTGCTTATGAATGAAATAAAATTTAAGCATTTGAATAACACTAAGAAGTAATTTTAAAACTCGACCAGCCCTGGATTTATGATTTTGAAGACTCAAAGCAGAGTAACACTTCTGGCTTAATATACATTTCCCAAAGGAATATTAATATCCAAAATGTTCTTTTGGAGATCCGAAGCATGACTATGACTATCTTCTACTCAATGATAGGATAGTAAGCTTTGAATAATATGTATAACACTCAGTTTCATCTGATCACTCGACTATACACAACAAAAAAACAATCAACAAATAAAACACAATAATAATAATAAGGTAAAGTTTTAAGCATATAAAATGCATAAAACTTGGAGCCGTGCAGAGCAAAATCGCTCCTGCAAGGAAACTCATCAAATCTTTCCATCGGATGTAGCGCCACCACGACGCATTGAGTTTACGGCATCATATGTTAAGGAGCAACCAGCAATGAGTTTGCTATTGGGCTGGGAATATGGACGACTATGGTTAAAGGAGCATCAAGAATTCATGAGCAAGGAAATAACTAAAGCAAAAGCACAATATATTCATCCCGATTTTAGTTGGTGGGTTAGCAAACGTAATTTGGTCATGGATCGTCGACAAATATTCCTAAAGAAAAAACAAAATCCACATGTGAAAAATTGTAATTTAAGCGCATTCGCAGCCATCAAAAGTAATCGTCATAAACATAATCCAGGCGATGGTCGAATGCCGGATGGGGCGACTAATGGTAATGGGACACAGGGAAAAACTAAACAAAAGAAATGTAATTGTAAGGAATGTAAGCGACGTGCAGGAGGTCAAGAGGTTACATTGGGCACATATGGTCCAAATGATCGTAAAGTATTATATGTTACCAAAAATATGACGACTATTCCATGGTATTAATATTATTATTTTGTATTTGCTGAATCCAATTTTTTTTTGTTCAATTGTATTGAGTTGAATGTTATCGAGCTTGAAACGAATGAAACTCCAATAAACAGTTATTATGAATGAACATAATACAAAATAAATCGATGTGTTATGAGTTCTAATTTTAATAGTTGATTAATATAATTTAAGATTGTTTAGTAATCTTGCAAGTATATTTAAATTTTGATTATTAGTTTGTAAAAATAGAAATTAATTTAAATCTGGTTGTCCTTAAGTTTTGGCCTAAACTATTCTCTTTATTTTACAGAGATTCCGATGCAATTTGGCGTTTGGAGACGCATAGGATCCTTAATAAGTGCAAACCTGTCACAGGAATAATGTTCGTAGGATAAACTTCATTTGTTTGGTAAGCTACACATTTGAACTTTTTAGCATTTAAATTTAGTAATGTACAATAAATCTATAATATTATGTACAAATCGGAGCACTGTACAATATGGCTGTCATAGGAACAATCATTGTAATGCGTCTAAAATTTACAGACTAAAAGTTTGTAGTAATGACTAAAACATGTCTGTTAAGTTTGCTTTACATCGGATAACTATATTTTCTTTCGCTTAACAGAGTTGTTCGCACAGAATGTTTTTTCAATGTATTATCTACAGTTAGCTATATATATATTTCGTTAAATGTAGACAAACTTTTCTTTCCCGACATTTCCTGGTGAATATTTTTTTTCTTATATATTCTTAAAAATTTTTGTATATAATATTGATTAATTTATTATCCATGCCATGAAAGTTTAAAGTCTTTTAACATTTCCCTTGGCCCAGATCGCTGTAATACCATTAAGATACAGTTTGCATGTGTGGCTGCAATAAAAGCGGTTAAGTAATAGCACATTTGCATTTCAAATGTTTAAATGATATGGCAATAACGAGAAGGAGCACCACAACGTGGCATTTACTGCTGTTCGTAGTGCTAACAAAAACTTGCTGCACTTCAAATGGTATAATCTGAAAGTGCTACGAGTTTCAGATAGAAAATTGAACAATGACGACGACCACTAAAAATTAAATACGAAAATTGCTTGAATGTTTTAGTGGAATGTTGCAATGTTACTTTATGCTACCGATTACGTTTACGATAACGCCATGTGGTGATTGCTTTGTTCCAGTTGCAATGCAAGTTACTTGTTTTTTTTTTGGTGTCGGAAGTCTACCAAAATAATAAAATCAAGTTCGATTGGCCATCAACATTTTTAGCCCCCAAACTATAACTGTCTTTCGGCTGTCAAACACATTCCATTGCCTTCCCTTGTTTTCTCTGCTTTTTGTTTGCCAGTGAATTTTTATCAGTTTTTGTTGCTGTTGCTGTTACTGCTGCTGGCACTTTCATTCTGCATTCGGCAGTGTACTAAAAAATGCCTAGCGGCAGCAATAGCAGCAACAACAGCAACTGCAACACCAGCAGCAGCAGACACAGCAGCTGCATTACCAGCATCAGCACAATATTCGCTGTTGCCAAGTTTTATTTTGTAGTCAAATTGATGTCAGTGCGGTAGTGGGCGGCAAATTCGACATGCTGCTGATGCTGCTGTGGGGGCATGACACTTGTCTGACTGCGTTTTCAGTGTTCACTTTATACTAGACTTGGTCCGAGTCTATTTTGAGGTAATTGTTGTGGGTCGAATGTCATCATTGTTAGCAGCAGCAGCAGCAGTTACAACAGATTTTTCTTTTTTTCAATTGCTTTGATTTTGCAACAAGCAATTGTAGTCGACAGACTACATACCCTGTAAATTTTTTGCTACAATTTATTTTAATATATAGATTTAGCGAAACTTACCAAACTTGCACACCGACTAATCCCTGTTTTAGTCGCTCCATATCGGTCTGTGCCCAGGCTGGTCGCGACCATATCGATTTATGATCCATATCATGACTCAGATGCACCAGCTCCAGGCTACTATGCGCATATTTACGCACATTCCAGGCAAAATTGTTATGGCCATCGACTAGTGGGACTTCGCGTAGTATACGCCTAACAATTCGTAGTCTTTGTGCATGTGAGTTGCGGCTGGGCGACATAAGGAAATGTTGATATGCCAATGTTGCTGCAATAGCCAGCAGACAGATGGCGCTGACAAGAGTCAATGCTACCATACAGGAGCCACGACGTGTCTTATGGGCGGCACCCGTACCATCTCTAGCCTTGCGTGAGCTTTTGCTTTTCTTTGTTTTGCCTGTGGTGTTGCCGGCAGTTGGTGTTGCTGCTGTTGCCAGTGAGGTGGGCGATTTGGTATCGAGAGCAATGCCAGCAATATCGCTGCCAACAACAACGCCGCCCGTCATCGCATTGCCAAAGACTTTGGATTTTTGTATGCTGGCAATTTCGCCGCCAGAGTCACTATTGGAGATTGAGTTCTGGCGGGAAAGGGTGCGTCGTATATTCGAGTGTTCCGTTACATCTGGCAGTCCGCCAAAGCCGGTTGTCTGTAAGTGGATAGAAAAAAAATAGAAAGAAAGACAGCGGCATGTTAGTCGAAATGCTGCATTGTATTGTTTTAGTTACATATCACCTGGCAGCATCTGGTTGGCAAGCACCGCCAGCTATTGCCATAGATGCCCCATTGCTTACCACTCCCCCAGCTTATTTTTTTTGGAGGGTTGGAAGTTGCTTCATTAAAAGTGCTGCAAAGTTAGCTCGTTGATTTTTCGCTCTAATTAAAACTCTCACAAAAACTTTGAACGTTTTGTAATATTCATAACGATATGGGGCATGAGAAGAAGAAGCAGGGAGAGCAGAGAAAGCGAAGCATGAAACATCAACAAAATGTGAAACAAGGCTCAATCTCTGAAACTTTTTAATGAACCAAATGACCAAATGAAAATCAATGCCTTTTTTTTTTTTTTGTGTAGCATGTTGCAGAAGAAACCTCTTTCCCTCTCATTCGCTCATTCTCTCATTCTCTCTCTACCCCAACATTGTGTGGAGGTGTCAGCTGTTTGGCTAATCTCAGATTGAACATAATTAAGTCTTGGCAATAATTCACATGTGCCGGCAAAAGCATTTCAGCAATTTGTTGCTGCCTTTACCAATTGACATTCATGTCTCTATAATATAATATGGCGAAACTTTGTTCAAGCAAAAAAGAAAAGTTTGTCATAAAGTTTGACAGAAGCTGCCAATGATTTGGTTATTATGACTTTTCTCTTGGAATTATCTCAAGCCTTAACTACTACTGCTGCCAAAAGTAAAAGTATGAAAGAGAAAACAAATCGAATTTGGCAAACATACATTTGAACAATCTTTTCGATACACTCACACTCAATGCGTTGAGATTTAATATTCAATATATAAATTATACAAAATATAGAGTTAAAGTCTTATTTATACACTTCCAAAGGGGAGTATATTAATTTTTTGGGCAGCTTTTTATTATTATGTCTAAAGCGTCGGAGAACCAACAGCATTGATATTGTTTAACATTGACATTAAATTCCAAATTTGCATCTTCCGTTTTTCATCCGTCGGAACATATCGGACCACCAGATCTTGTAGCTGCCATAGGATCGCTTGGAGATGAAGTTTTTGTATTCCAAATTTTTTTTAGTTGTTATTTTATTCAGCTGAAACTTACGTGATTTGTGTTTCATAACGACTTATCACTGTTAGCCAAGTTTCAGACACATAGCATTACTATTTCCCATATAGCAAGCATAGGAATTATAAGTTGAAAATTTAATTTTTCCATGAACAAATTTTCATTTAAGCCTGAGAGCAAGAATATGACATCCTTGCCACACGGAAGTTCAATTTGCTGTCTTGTTTTTAATTTAATTGCTTATTATTGCACATCTGACATTCTCTTTCTCTCTTCTTCTCATTTATACACTCTCAGTCTCTCTGTTTTCTATAATCATGACATTAAAGTGCTTTTGATTCTTGCTTAATTGCACGCTTTTCATATGCGCTGATAGTAAATTGAACCCCAAAGGGAACCGCACATTAAACTTGTGGTTTTCTGTGCAATTACTTTCAATGGTTTTGATTTCTCTAGCTACATTGCCCTCCCCCCACCCGTTCTCTATGATTATGATTCTCTATGGTTTCGTGTGCGGCTAATTAGCTGTACCACGCGGCGTATGTGCAATGATAAAAACAGGAAGATATTATAGAAATGTTTTTCTTTTTTTTTTTTTGCTTTTGCTTTTTGTTTTTTTTTTTTGTTGCACGGTTTTTGCTTAAAAACTAATTAAAATAAAATACAAGCGAAAATTAAATAAATTTTTAGTACAAGCCACAAGAGCGCAGCAACAAGAGGCGCCACGCAGTTGTTGCAGTTGCAGTTGCAACAGTATTTGAAACTATTTTAATTATGAGTTTCGCTTGCATATCAGGCAGGGCAAGGAAATTGAATTTTATTAAACTTTTCGACGTCGCGACGCATTGCGTCGCGTCGGAATGCAAGTAATAAAAAGAACGTTGCTCGTTAAAGTCTAACAAAAAAAAAAAAAAATAAAAAATATCTCAATTTATGCAATTTTTTTTTTCTTTCTTTTTTCTCATAAAAATGCAAATAATGCAAGCAGCATCACGAGCCATTGAATAAAATAAAAATTATAAAGAATTCTTTTGTTTATATTTTACAATTATTTTTATTTTTAAAAAGAAAAATAGAAAATAAATTACAAAAAAAATATATGAAATGAAGATTTGTAAAATTTGTATAGCATAGTTTTTGGGGCTAGGGTATTTTTTAGTTAGTTTAAAGAAAAAATTATTTTCAAATCGACATTTTGTATTTAAGTTGTGGAAAAAGTTTTTTTGGGCTTGCACCAAACTGTTTTAAAGGGGACGCCAAACATTTTCATTCAACGTTAGTTTTCCATGCCCGGCTATACGGATGTAAAAGTTTGCAGTTGGCGGCGGCACAACGCCGACATTATCATGACTGCAAGGGAAAGTTGTAGGGGCATATGATGGAGAATAGCGGTGTGCGCTTGAGGTTAGGGAATCAGCCGTAATCCGGAAAGCAGCTTTAGCCACATTTTGCGCTGAATACCCGCACAGCAGCCGCGCAAAGGCGTTGAAGCTGCTACAAAATTCATCATGGGAGGCGGTGTGGTGGCGGATAGAAAGGCGTTTGACCTCACAGCAGGTGACAGCATAGCACTTGGGACTTGTTCAACATTTTCGGTTGCAGTTGTTGTTGCTGCTGCTGCTGCATCAAGTTTTATAATTGGTTCAATTCGGTTTTGTCATGCATCTAAAATATCAACAGCGCTGCAATTTGTTTGCCACATGGGACTATTGCCATATTTGCACAAATTTTAACTTGTCAACTTAGTAGGCGCAACAAAAAAATACACTGTAAAAATCAATATATATTTTTAAACTGACATTAAACTAAGCAATTTTACACAAAACTTACATTATCTAAAAAAAAATAATAAAATACGTTAAACAACATGTTAAAGGAGCAGGATAACCAATTGCTGGCAAAAACATTGAATGATATCAATGACTTGCAGGATATTCCATATACACAATTATCACAAAACTCAGACATTGAATTAGAATCAGATGAAGAGTATGAAATCTTAATGGATAATAATCCAATAATTATGTTGCCCAATATAAATATACAAATAGTTAATAATTTAAGAACGGAATTACCAGCAGATATTTGGCCAATTATTGATGTAATAGTTCAGCAAGATATTATCGCTACAAATGAAAATTAAGATCTATGGCTCTGAAATTTGTTGAAATAATGTTTAAAACAATTGACTGGCAAAATGTTAATATTATTTAATATATTGCTTAAAAATTAAATGTTGAAAGTGTTTGTTTCTTTTTTTTTATACTCGGTGCCCTTTGGGAACCAAGAGTATATTGGGTTAGTGACAAGAGCAAATGTATGTAACACCCATAAGGAGGCGTGGCCGACCCCATAAAGTATATATATTCTGACTCAGGATCAACAGCCGAGTCGATTGGAGCATGTCCGTCTGTCCGTCTGTCCGTCTGTCCGTCTGTACGTCCGTATGAACACACAGATCTCGGAGACTATAAGAGATAGAGACTTAATTTTTTTTGCATAGTGTTTGTAGTGTTTGCAGGCAGATCAAGTTTATTTTGGATTTTTGCCACGCCCCCCTCCGCCTCCACAAATCGATGAAAACCATTTTGAACACACCACTTCACCCACACCCAGTCAAGCTACAGCACTGAATTTTGGTACAAAGTTAGAATATGTTTATCTGGACGTTGTGTACAAATTTGGTACAGATCGGATAATAAACATGGAAGTTATTCACATTTCAAATTTCAAAAGTTGAGAGGCGTACGCTTGCTTGCTGTTCTCACCCCAAACGACGGCAACATTTTTTCACACTTGTGAAGAGCGTGGCTCAGTGGTTAGAGGGTTGAACTCGCGTGCATGAGGTCCGCGGTTCGATTCCCGAGACGATTTTTTTTTTAATTTTTTTTTTTAAAATTTTTTTTTTATATTAACTTAAAATTGGCGAGTGCGCAGCACGAGCAAAATAAATATATAATATAACTTTGGGCACCGAGTATTATATAGTCGAGCACACTCGACTATAACTTTCTTACTTGTTTATTTTTTATTTTTATATAATTGTAAAAAAAATTATAAGAAATTTGGCTAATTTTCAAGTGCCTCTTTTTATGGTTATAATAATTTGATTTAGCAATTTCCTAGGCTTAAAGTTTTTTTGTTTTTGTTTTTTTTCGGAAGTTTTTCCAAAGTTGCAGAAATGTTGAATAAAACTTTAATAATAGAAGTGGAAAATAGCATTTGAATGATGATTATGATGGATGCGTTCTTAAATGTACATAAACTGATTTGTGGTCAACTTTGATGCTATTTTGCCCCTTGTGGTTTAGTCCTGGAACGTTGCGTCCATTATTATTTTCATGGCGCCCTGTGGCGTTTGCTTCACAAGTTGATAGATACTGTGCGAGGGCGGGGAGGGAGCTATGGGAAGGTAGTATGATGCTGAAAGGGATTTGTCTGTCGTCTGTCGTCATCGTCAGTTTGTTGCGTCTGTCATTGCTATTTTGCCGGTTGTTATGCTGCTGTTGTTTATGTCGACGTCGGCAAGTTTTTAGTTTTTCAAATGTCATTGGGGCATTTCACGCTGATGGACAGCAGTAGCAAATAACAACAACAACAACAGTCTTCAGTCTTCTATCCGCACAAGCATCTGTCCGTCGACCGTCGTTCGTCGTTCGTCTAGCAAGCTAGTAGCAGCATCTCTCTCCGAGACATACACACACACACAGACAGAGACGCTCGCACAGTCTCACACAATTTTGCTTGCACATCGACTAACCGCCATGTTGTTGCTATGTAATTTTTATCATTCTATTCCGCCCTATGTATGTATGCTAAGGCAAGAAGAGGAGAGAAAGGTAAGCAGACAAAACCCACAGCTAGTGGCGATGTCTGTGTTAAGACTTGACGTTAGTTTGTTTGTCTGTTTGTTTGTTTGTTTGTTTATATGTTTGTTAGTCTTTCTGTCTGTCTGTCTCGCTGTCTCGCTGTCTGTTTATTTGTCTGTCAGCTAAGGGCGGCGCGTTGACCGACCGGCGACTGTCTGCTAAGAGAATATCCACACTCATTGGTCTGCACTTGCGTGTCTTTTCTTTCTTTCTTTTGTCTTCTTCTATTTTCTATTGGTTAGTTCCAGAATTGAAGCTCTTTAAGTGTTCATTAAGCAATTTAAAGTTTCTTAATCGCCTTTCTTTGTTCTCCTTACTTATATGTAAGTGTGTGTGTGTTTGTGTCTGTGTCGATCTTATCTGTGTGCTGCTAAAGCTTCTGCTTGAATCTTCATTAAATGTCAAAGTTTTGTTTGCAATGTTTTGAGTTTAACGCTTTGGCTTCTAAAAACACTTTGGCAAGTTTTTGTCTATGCTTTTGTAAGCTATTAAATAAAATCGATTTCTAAAACACTTCATAAAATGAACTTAATATTTATATAATTTAATTTTATTTACTTTTTTTTTTGAAAATTTTATTTACTATTTTATATTTTTACTTTGTTGTTGTTGTTGTGCATTTAGGTTGAAAAAGTTGAGCTCATCTTTCTACTTTGTGCTGCATATAAAGCACGTTGAAAAATGAAATTCAACAATCATATTCTCGCTCATAATAAGTCATCATTGTGAAGCATTTCATCATGTTGGCTTCATGTTCTATGGCAGCTATGGAAGCGAAACGTGAGCTGACATAAACAAAGGCAAGCGGAACGGAAACCAAAAATATGCTATTCAAGCTCGAAAGCATAGCTGCCTTCTCTCTCTGTATGTGTATGTTGCCATAGCCACTGTAGCTGCCACTGCCACAGACGCATACGCACCCATCAATCAAAGAACATTTCGACTATTGCGCAACTCTCTGTCTACTGAAACATGCTCGGCTACAAAAAAATTCCATTTGCCCAGCTATATGCAGCATCTCTCTTCCATAGCTATTGAAAATGTATTGAATGGCAAAAAGAGGAACCTTAACTGTTGTCTGCCTGTGGGGCAAAAGGAAGTTGCACTTTCGAAATTTGTTGGCCAGCTGTAAGAAGCTCTTAATGCCAATAGTAAATACTGCTACTACTGCTACTACTACAACGTCAAGCAAACAGACAGCAAGTAAAAGTCGTAGCAGAAAAATTGTATTCAATCAGGATTAGGGCAAAACAAAAGGATAAGCATTGCGATGTATTGGTAGTGTGCTCCTACAAACTATAGTTTGTTCTATGAGAAAGACTAACGAAATATTTCTTTACAACTTTAACATTGTATTCTTTTATTTATTGTTTCGATCAGTTTCCATTTTTTCTTTGCCTTTTTTTGATTCTTAGTAAGAATGAAACTTTTGTAATCGTATAAAATTAGGCAGTGAAGCGAAGTTTCTGATGGAAATCATTGAGGCGGTAACCGGTCACTGGCAACTGGCAACTGGTAACTGGCAACCGGCACCAAGCACCGCAAAGATAAAGCATCGCTGTCATGGAGAGGTAAGAACTGAAATTCATCGGCCATTGGAGCGCGAAATGACGACGAATGGTAAATGGCGTAATGTCCAATAGCGAATAGCGAATGGAGAGTTGTGAATGGCAGAATGGCAGAATGGCGGCTAGCGAAATGCTGGTAAAATCGTTTGGCAAACGAAGCAGCAGTTGCTAGCAAACGTGGCAATAATTATGATATTTATGGCTTTGGCGGAACGCATAAAAACGCAAGGTTCTGACAGTCAAAGAAAACTGTGGATAAATGCTTAAAAGACTGCAGCAACAAAAAAAAAAAAAAAGAAACTGTAATTCTGCTGTTACTGTAACTGAAACGACACTTGCAACATTTAATTTATTATGCAAATGTGAACAAATGGCTCGAATGGCCAAAGATGACAGTCTCCCAAAACGTGAATAATGGCATCGCACGACACAATTGTCCTTTACACTCTGCAACGCTTCATTTTGTATCTCTATCTTCTGTCTGTGTGTGTGTGCTTAAGGATACTTAGCAACTCTTCTGACCCTCAGAAGTACTATCATCTGTCTACTATCAACTACTATCTACTGGCTTTATGCAGTTTACTGTATGCTCCTAACTATTTGTCTTGTAACTGACATAATATGCTTGCTTTACGATAATTCGAGTATATATCGAGATATGTGATGGAGTCCAAAACAAATTGAGTTACATGCTAGATAATCGTTTATCAGATCAAATACAAAATGTGACTGCTAAATGTTCACAAACATAAGATGAAATTTAGCTTGGCATAAGTTAAGTTAAATATTTTGAATGCCTTTAAAAAAATATACAAATAAAATTCCTTGAAAATATGTTACGAAATAATAACTGATGATAAAAATAATTTTAAATATTTAAACAAATAATAAACTCAATAAATCATTAAATATAATTTTAATATTTGAAAAAATATATTTAAGAATAAATACTGTGAAAGACTGAGAAATTTATATTTCAAAAATATTCGATGAGCTTAAACTTTTAAATATTGCATCTTTAATTACAAATTTTAAAGATTTTAAAAATATTTATATAGAATAAATGCATAAATGCAGCGGCACTTGCTTCTTTTATTCTAGCAATTGCTCTCTTAAATACAAAGAGTAAACATCATAAGCTTAAATTTGTACATGTGTTTGTGCTGCTCACACACAAATCAAAATACAAGCAGTATGTCGCTTACTCTTCTTTCTCATTCTTTTAATTCGCCGCCTATGCGTCAACAAGAGCAACAAGAACAACACTACAATAAGAAAAACCGCATGCATTTTGTTATAGGGGAGCGAGCGGTGATTCTTATCGAAGTGTTGTCTCTTAGCTCGACTGAGTGCACAATGAGAATGAGACGCAAGAGAATGACAACGAATATTTGTACTTGTATTTCACTCTGCCTATGCAATGACAAAAACAAAGCAAACGTTGCTTTAAGTTGTTTTCTGTAACCGTTATCTGCAGAAAATGAGTGAAATAAATTCAAGCAAAATTTGTTTTGCTTGTTTGGCTCAGCTTTAATATTTCTCTCTTGTTACTGTTACTCTTGCTGATGCTGTCTACAGAGAAAAAACAAAAAAAAAATAAAACTCATTTAAAACGCGACACGAAGCAAATGCGCATCAATAATCGTAAATGTTTTCCCATCGCATTACATTACATTTACGGTAGCAGACATGAATGCCAATTAGAGCAACAACATAAAGTTGATCGTTTACACAGACAGAAAAAGAGAAGGAGAGCGAATACATAGACGCACCTGGTAGTCCATGTAGTTATCAAAGTGCATGTAGGAGCAACCACCAACACCACCTGGCACTGGCAATGGTATGGGCAAACCATTCTCATCTAGCTCAACGGCAGGTGGTGGCGGTGGTGTTGGTGGCAAATTGTCACCCTTGAAGGAGACACGTTTGGTGTGTCCCTCGCGACGATTACGTCCCAAAGTGCCAGCAAAGCGACCAGCATGCATGGCACCACCAGCTGCTAGTGTTCCCATCATATAAGATAACGAACCGCAGCCCACAACAGCATCTTGATGTTGCTGTTGATGCTGTTGCACCGGCTGCAGGCCACAGCCACCAAAACGAAAGTGTGGGATGCAGGTGGTAGTTGTGGTGCCAGCACCACATTCACTACCCTCAAAATCACTTTCAACATCTGTGACAAATGCTGCCGGTTGAAATCCACGCGGCAATGTTGCCGCTGATGTCGCAGTCAACGTCGCTGCCGCTGAGGATGCTGGCGGAGCACGATTAAGTGTGCCCGTGCATAGTATGTTAACGGACTGTGGATGTGGATGTGGATGCTGTTGTAATTGGATGCTATGTGGAAACTGTTCGCCAGTGCTTTGCAGAAGCGTCAATTCGCCGCCGACGCTGCCGCCGATAATACCGGAGCTGCCCGATGCTGCTCCCATCCCTTCCGTGCTTGATGTTGGTGCTGCCAAAATGTGTGTGGGCTGCAGTTGATAATAATGCTCGACGCCGCCCTGCGGCTGTGCTGCGCCGGCTACATTAATACCAGATCCTACGCCTGCTGCTGTTCCTGGTGTTATCAGTGTTGTTGGTATCACCATAATGGGAAGCATTGTGGGTGCCACAGAAACTGCTGCTGCTGCTGCTGTTTGTGGATTATTGCCGCTAGTCTGCAGCATCTCCATTTGGCACATTTCCTCATAGCTAAGTGGGCGTAGCGGTTCCATTTTAACACACTGTGGGCGTGGCAACAGATGTACAACAGCGTCTAAAGAAATTTCACTAAAAAGTTTCACTTCACTTTGTGCGCTCAACTTTCAGCATTAATATTCAACTACAAGACTCGCACACACACACACACACACGCACATACATACAGATACACAAGCATAGACACAATCATGTATGTGTGTGTGTGTATACACCGACAGCGATTACAATTTGGTCTCTGCACAGCAGGAGGGTGGGAAAGGTGTGGATTCAAAAAGTTTTCGCGCGCGCTTTCCTCTTTTTCAATTTCATTCACATGGCGAAATTGCTTATGCGCCTGAGCCCAACTTTATCTCGCGACAGTTCTGCAGCAACTGAAGTTAAAGTCATTTGCCAATACTCAAAAATTTTCAATTCGCCGCCATTTTGTGCAGAGCGAGCGCATGCGTTTCGCCATGGAAAAATTATTCTCTTTTCGCCTTGATTTTGTTTTTTCTTTAATTTTTTTTTTTGCTAATTCGCCGATGTCAACGATGCTGCTTGCCGCCGTTTTGTTTTGATTCCCATTTTGTGGGTGCGTTATGAGAGAGTATTGTGGGTGCTGCTGCTGCTGCTGCTAGTGCTAGTGCTGATGTTCCCTACTCCACAATGAACACCACCACTGTTGATTTTATGCAGCGCCGAGGGAAATTAAAATACTTGAAGCTGCCGCGTACAGACCAGAGACTTGTATGCAAGATTTTAATTGCCGCGCAGCGAGAATCGTATAAGGGCAAGAAGAAGAAGCAGCAACAGCAGCTTCTAAATGCTGCCGCTGTTGCCGTTGTCGTCGCTGTTGCGCTGCTATTACTTACTGTTCCCAGCTGTGCAACCAACTGTTGGCTCAATTGTGGGCCAAAACGCTGTATGGTCAGCTGAATATGTCTTAATTGTAAGCCAGCATAAAGCTGCGTATCTGTGAAACATTAATGACTGTGAAATCTAAGCGGCAGGCAAATCTAAAAATTATTTTTCAACAAAATTCAATGCGAAAATTAAATTTGAAATTGAATTTGTGTAATTTTATTTATTTTTTTTTTTTTGGCATTATTTTGTAATAAATTTTGTAGCTGACTTGTCCTAAAGATAAACGTAAGATTCAAACTATTTCTTCTTTTTTTTTGTTCTATATGCAAATAAATTGCTGCTGTTGCTGCTCTCATTTTTTTTTTGCTTGTTATGAAAATAAGTCACAGTTTTTTTTTTTTTTCTTAGCCCCAAATGGAAAAACTGATGCCTGCGGCGTTGGTTTCCATCTGTGCAAAAGACAATGGCAGTAGCACAGTTACAAAAAAAAATAAAATAAAGACAAGAAAAAAATGTCTTTTACAGATTTTTGACTGCTTTTTGTTTTTATATTTTTCATCTGATTTTGTTTTTATTTTTATTTTTGTTTTTGTTTTTTTCCTTTTGCGTAGCATTTCCAGCGTAACCGCTGGCAACGCTATCTCGTCATTGGTCCTCGCTCTGTGCCTACAGTGTCGTCTACTCTTCTCTGTCTCTGTCTCTGTCTCAGTCCGCATCAGTGTCTTCATCTCAGTCTTCATTTCCAGCTCCGCCTCAGTCTTCATCGCAAGTCTTCTTATCCAGCTTCATTTACATTTGTTTCATCCTATTATCCCGGTTAACCGGCTCGTTCGTTATATGCCTTCTACTACTACCGTCTCTCTCTCCCTCTCTCTTTCGCTCTTACACTTTCTGCCTACAAGTCTACAGTTTCCTGTTATGGCGTCGCTTGCCACCGTTTTTGTGTCCCTGCCATTTGTCAAGTAATGCGCGCGCCCAACTCGACTTTTTGTAATTACAAAAACGTGGAGAAGCAGCCGCTGCCGCTGCCACTGCCCAGCATTAAGGCTGGGTTGAGGATGGTGCGGGATGGTGTGGCAAGCGGCTCACAGAAAAACAGCGGCGTGTTTGGGTTTTGTGGTGCTCGTTAAAATTTGTTGCTCTCGTTTCGATTGTTCATCGTGTTGTTCTTGTTTTTGTTTTTTATTTTTTTTGTAGCTTGTTCTCGTTGTCGTTGTCGTTGACTGTTGTTCTCGTTGTTTTTGTCGTTGTCTTATTGTTTTTTTTTTCTGCTGCTGTTGTTGCTACTGCTACTGTTTTTGGCGTTGTTGCCGCCGGTTTTTAGTGCTTTTTCATATCCCAGCGGCAGCAAAGTTTACGCTGTATTGAAGGTAAGTATTTTGTTTAAATGAGCGAAACGGATTTAAAAGTCGTCGTCGTCGTCGTCGTGTTGCCAGCCGTGATTGTTATCCACTGATTTTTCATGATTTCATCACTGATTGTTGATGCCACATGATGTCGCAACTTTAATGCACATTCAATTTTCCAAGCAGTAGCACAAAAATAGCCAAGTAACAAGTTTTCTCTTTTCTTTTTTTGTTTGTTTGTTTTCATTTTTTAATAACTTTTTATTTCTGCTGAACAACTTGCCTAAAAGTATGCAGCAAAAAAACAAAGAACAAAAACAAAGAAAAAAAGCAGAGAAAACTGTTGGGATACAATTTGATGTGGCATCATTTAACGGCTGGTTAACTACGCAAACAGTTGAAAAATTGGTAAGCATTCAGGGGCCAAAGAGTGCGCATAATTTGAGTGTGCAAACTGGACGACGTCGACGATGACGATGGCAGCAACACTAAGTGAAAACATTTGACCAAAAAACAACAAAAAAAAAATGTCTAAAAATTGTGAGAAGTGGCAGGAGAGAGAGAGAGAGAGAGAGGCAGACTGGCAGACAGACATTGTGAAATAAATTATTTCAAGACGATGAACAAGCACGATTAAATTTTTTGGTAAGCATCAATGTTTATCCGCAGTAATTTTGTGTGTAGAACGATAATTAATTATATAGCAGCAGTAGCAAAAAGTAAACTTGACGTCTTTTGTAAGCATATTAATGATAATAGTTATGCGTTAACTCGATTAACTAACACACACACACACACATACACATGTGTCAGACATGCCACACATAAAGAAACTTGCAACTTTTTGAGCAACTCATTGATAAATTAGCCGACATTAGGCAAGTTAACGCTACATATAGCGAACTATAGCACGATTAAGTTAACTAAAAGCTTGAACTCTTGCCATTGAGTTGTGCGTCTGGTTCAGATTCAGGTTCGGGTTCAGGTTTAGGTTCAATTAAAAACGCGTGAATTCTAGCTAATTTACGGCTAATTTAGGCAATTTTCTTGCTGTCATTTTACAGGTGTGTTTTTTTTTTCTTGCTTTAGTATTGCAACACATGCCACATGCCATATGATAGATAAGCTCTTTTTTTTCCCAGCCATTGACTTTAATTTGAAATATTTTAAGTTAGCATTTAGCAGCAGCTGGACCTAATGATCCTTTGGCTGATTTAAATGCAAAGAAAAATGTAAACATAGCCAACAAACACGTTTTGCCATTTAAGACACATTAACCGCAAACACACACACACACACACATATATATACACGTAGACATTAAGGATGTAACCCAAACTAAGTGTGCGCTGCAAAAAACTTCAAATGGCTGCAAACTTTGCCATACACACAGACAGAGAGACAGTGAGACAGAGAGAGAGCTTTGGAAATTAAATCACAAAATACAAAAATAGACAGCAAGAAGAAGAGGAAGAGAGTCAGCGGAAGCAGCTAGAGGCAGCAGCTAGCGCAGTAAGCGGCAACTAAACCAAATAAATGAACCCTTTCGGGCAGACTACTCAATGTCCTTGCACGCGTCCTTCTTACTTAAGGCAGATAAAAGACAGGACAGGAAGTCAACTTGCCTTGTCCAACGACGATGACGATAGCGATAGTAAAACGAACGACAACGACGACGATGACGACGTTGACGATGACGATGACGATGGCATCGTGTTGTGCTTGCTAGCTAGCTAGCTGAATAACAGTTGCCTGGCAGCCAAAAAGGATAATAGCATAAAATCCAGCAAAATGAAAAGAAAGCGGCAAATCATGTTAAGAGATTTAAATTGGATTAGTCGACACATGTGTGTGTGTGTGCTTTGTGGGTGTGAATTGATGCTTGGCTCACTGTTTGCCTTGGCTGCCCGACTGCTCGACTGCACGACTGTCCATGCTATCACATTGACACTGCCGACCACCAAATACGACCAGGACGAGCCCTTGATTCACGCAACTTGACATCAATTTTGTCACTTGATTTTTTACATTTTACATTTTTTTTATGCTGCTGTCGTCGTTTTTCTTTATATATATATATTTTTTTTTTATATATTTTCTTTTGCTTGTATTTTTTTTTTTTTTTTTGTTATGTTTTTTGTATGCTTGACACAATTCGTTGTCAAGTGCTTACAGCTCTCAGCATCTTCAAGTCTTCGATGGCATTCATCGTATCTGCTTTTTAGCAGCCATCACCCAAAAAAAAAAGAAAAAAAAAAAAAATACATATAAGAAGAAATGTGCAGAAGTGTCTGGCTGGCGGCTGCCTCAATGTGTGAGACCTTGTGAATAGAAAAGCAGTATTTTATGTCACAGTCCACGAAATGAAATACGCCATCAACTAAATGTGAAATGAATTTAAACGAGAATTTGCAAGACTTGCTGCTGCTGCTACTGCTACTGCTGCTGTTGCTGCTGCTGGTTTCACAGTTTTTCAAAAATATATAGCAGCGTTAAGTCTATGCCTACTGGGATCTTTTGTTATTACTAAGTTACTTCATGCCTAGGGAAGTGGGCGCAAAAAAAAAAAAATAAAAAAAAATAAAAAAATAAGATGAAGTGAGGCGGCAAAGTTTGAAATGCTTTTTTCACATAATTTCTCTTACTATTGTGAAGGTGTTTTATGTTTTACACACACACACACAGGCAGACAGAAAGACAGACAAAATTTTGGCAACCGACATATATTTCAAGTTACGAGTTGAGGATTCTAAAAGACAGCTCACATTTATTTCCTTGTGGGGGAGGCCTTAATCATTAATGAGCCTAACAAAGGTCACACTTGAGATCTGCCACCCACAACAGCAGCAGCAGCAACATGCTTGAGCGATTCGTCAAACTGTCATACAGCAAAACAACAACAACAACTACTATGCAGCAGTTTTCTGGCAGCAACAGCAACATTCTGGTAATCAAATAATCCTTCTATTTAAAGATATTACCAAGTTTACGACTGCTTTTAGTATTAAGTCAATTTTGTCTTAACTTTACACTTATTTACGCCTCAAAGACAAAGTAAAGATTAAAAAAAAAGAGCAATAAAAAAAAGAGAAAATTTCGTTTATTTGAAATATAGAATTTTAGAAAATTTTAAAGTTTTGTAAATTTTGTTGGTTAATTTAATTTATAGGATGCCCATTGGATTTTCTTTTTTTTTGTTTTTTTTTTTTGGGTAATTTCTTGGTAAACACTTAATCTTTTATCACTATTTATCTTCTTTCTTACTGTATTTAACTCGTGATGTATATACATCATAGCCTAAACTAATGATGTTATCATAGAATACACGATATTTTGGTTTAATTAAGAAAAAATTAACAATTTGTGCTGCTGGCCAAACAGTCCATTCGGCTTTATATAGGGTCAGAGCTTTGTCTTCGATCTCTTCTTTCACTTCTGCCCAACTCTTGTGCTCCAATACACCCATTGTAAGAAAAAATACGCTTATATAAAATGGCGAACAGATGAATTGATCCAATAATATTTTACGAATAACCGTTTGAAATGTTCTTTTGGGATATAGATAGTCCAAGTATTGATACCAATAGTGACAAACAATACCGACCGTAAGACCGGATATACCCATTCGAGTTGTTCTTATCCGATCCCAGCCAACTATCTGACCCGAATAACGTTCGTATGACTGTTCCAAGGTGTCACCAAGCATACTTAACGAAATTGAGATACCAATGTTTGTGAATAGTAAAAACTTTTTACTAAAAGCGACATCGTGCCACTGGTGCAAGACGTTCCTAACGTTCCTTAAAAGTTCCCTATACCACATTGATTGATTTACTGTTGACAATTTTGTTGGCCCGACACCCTTGGGGTCAACATTAAACCCGAAATTTAAAAAAAAAAAATATTTTTATAAAATATATTTATTATTCAACATTTTGAAATCATAATTTTATTGACATTAAAAGCAAAAGTTTTAAATTAATAACAGATCGTAAATATTTGAAATTATTTTGCAGGAAACAAATTGCAGAATTTTAAATTAATATTTAATAAAATTTTAAAAAATATTAAAAAAAAAAGAGAAAAACGTAAACATCATCTACAGCATATAGCAAAAACAAGAATAACTTTTGAAGAATATTGGAAGAATGAAGGAACGAATATGAGTGCGTTAAACTACCAAGGAACGGATAAGCAAGCAAATCAATTTGACGCCATCAAAGCAAATGAGTTTTTTTTTTTCTTTATATTTTTTTTTGAGGATTTGGCAAAGTTCGGTCGAGCGACAGAAATGGTCTAAAAAGGGTTATAAAAGGGTTTAGTTCGACAGAGAGCTGCTACACGCAAATATTGCCTCCATGAAAACAGGCTCACAGGGCATTCGTAAAATGCCGCACTTGGCACATGTTGCTTCACTTTCATTTGCTTTCTAATATTTGGGTTCTGGTCCTGGGTTAGGGCCAGGCCAGGGCGTGAGTTTGATCCTGCTGAGATGCTTTATTTGCGTGTGTTGGTGAGTTGATTCCGGCAAATCATTTGCACGCGATTCCCAATACTTTTGACAGTGTCCCAGTAACCGCAAACCCTTCGCCCTGGGGAAATCATCCTTCATACATATGCTCCTTGTACGCTCGACCGAACGAGCAACCAACCGTGTTACTGAATTGAAAAATATTTACGGCATTCTACATTTTACGCTAAAATCCAATTTTATTTTTATATTTCGTCGAAAATCCGCCATAAAACGTACCCGCCGTACATTGCTCACGCCCTACGCTTTGCTACCACCATGCCATGCCATGCCATCACCATCACAGCCTCACTCTACCAAACTGTGTTTGTGCCCCCCGATGCCACAGTGGCAGTGCTGAGAGTTCCGTTACGTTTCGTTTCGATTCGTTTCATTCCCAGGATGTATTCGTGTCCTCACCAATTGAAAAGCAGGCGCCGTAAATTCGGCTTTGCATTTTATTTGGCGCAAATGAGCTTCAGTTTTTTGCCAGATTCCCTTGTCAGTTGACTGTTTGGTAACACCTTCCCCTGCCCAGGGGGAAGTTGGAACTACCTTCTGTTTTCAATAGGACAACAACACAATAAATGAATTTTGGTCGAGTACCCATTGTTATTGGTGTTATTTTGTGTGGGTTAAATATGCCAAAATTTTTGTACATTTTTGCAAGGTGTTCAATTGCAAAGTCATGTTGTTGTTGTTGCTACCTGTATAAAAATTAAGTACATTTGCATATAGACAAAGCATGAAATAATGTCACAGGAGACTTCATCAAATTTTCTTTGTTATATTTTAATTTATATACATTTTTTGGTCATCCGATGTATTGTAATTATAATGAGATTGATATTATTGACTTATTATCAAGTATCAAGGTACTAAGAGTCGGAGATAATACAAATTTTAATTAGAATATAAAAATTCTTAAGCTATGTAAAACAATTTATGTCATAAACATTGAAACTTCAAATTGTTACATGTAGTTAAACCTTAGGGATTTAAGTATATATTTTTTTATTCCTTCGTAGTCTTTGCTCAGCTGGCATGTTCCGGAACATGAAATACATGTACTATATACATTTTTTTTTATAGACTATGCAGATTTGTTTTAAATTCAACATTGTTCACTGAAATCACTTTTTTTCGCTGCTGAAATTATAGTTTTTTTTTTTTGGGGGTATTATTTTTTCGTGCCAGCCGCAGGACTTGAACAAGCAAGCTGGACTTTCGCCAGGTTCATGGTGCGTAACAAAACAGGCGCACGAACTCATAGACTAAATATTTTCTATATGCGAAATGTAATACTCTATGTAAAGCTTAAAATTTAAATGAAATTCAAAAAAATAAAAATAAAATTTCAGTTGCATTTGCAATAGCTTGAAAATTAAGCTTAAATATTAATAAATAAAATAAAAAATATTTTATTAAATTTATTTTGATAAATTCAATAATGTAAAGTATTATACACTGCTTTTACAATGTTTTAGCCAAAAAATTGTAAAGAGACAGAGAGACAGAGGGAGAGAGAAGAGAGAGTGAAAGAGTGAGAGAGATTGTTGCAAATGCAGTTTTGTAGTTTTGCTCACTTTGTTATGCTGATTTTTGCACATTTTTCGTTTCGCATTTGCTTTTATTATTGTTTGGTCCGTTACGCTCTCAATATTTTTTGTTTTTTTTTTTTTGTTTTTTGCTCTCAGTTGTTGGCAACACGTTCGCAATGTTATGTTGTCCGTGTGCGCATTTTAATTGAATTTTTTATTTCACTCAATGAAAGCAAAAGTTTTGAATATGCAAGCAACGAAGCGTAAAAAGTGTCATAATCCCATTGCCCTTCACATCAACTTCGATTCGCAGTGCTTACTGCCAGTTCCCGCCATTACTTCTCTTTCTCCAAAAGAAAAAAAAAACCCTAAAGGACTTTCGATGCTTAAATGCACAATGTAAAACTAGTGAAAAAAAAAGAAAATTAAATAAAAAATTGTCCTTGCCAAGAGTTTATCATTTCTCTCTCTCTCTCTCTCTTTCTCTCTGAGTCTCTGCTGAGTTGTATGAATATACATATATATATATATTTACTAAATGGTTACGATATACTATATTTTTGTATAAAATCAATCCCTAATTGGTTTGCAATCGATTTTCAATGATACCCAAAGTGATGCTCTTTTTGTCTGTCTCTGTCTTTATGTCGACAGAAGTGGCCTTTGGATTACAAGTGCTTAGAGAACTGACTACGATTTATGCAAATAAAATTGAGATGTGTTTTTAATGAGATTTTTGTGTCGGAGCTAAAGTTCCTACTGTAAACTGAAACTCACTTGAAGCAAAGCAATCAATTTTACAATTTTGACATAATCGAAATTCTAGTTTTTTTCTCCTCTCCAATTTTCTTACATTTAATTAAAGAAATTTATAGTAGACAAATATTATATGCTAGTATATGCGTCTGACTAGCGTTTTAATTTACTATAAAAATATTTAACAATCTGAAATTTAAATTGCTTGACGAAATTCATATTATATTTATGTAGGAAATTCTGCTTAAATTGCGTTTTCTTTTCTCTTTGTTTATTTTGCTTTATTTTAAATGCTAATATTTCCTCAATTAAAGTGCAGTCATGAGACTGAGACTGTAACTGTGGCTGTGACTGTAGATGCGGATGAGGTCAAGAAACTTTTACCACATTTAAATTGCACCATTGAGCCAAATAAGTCAGTTCTCAGTTCTCTGCTCTTGGCTCTCAGGTAAAAAGGTAAATGAACAAATTGTCAACATGGCCGCAAACGCCATTGCCCCGTCGTGCCAATTTCGTTAAGGTAAACAAACAGTAACAGCAACAGCAACAAGAACAGCAACACGATCTGTTACTTCTTCGCCCTCATGTTGTCAAGTAACCAAACAAAACCCGCCCAATAAACTCCCAACGCTGCCCAACGCTCCAACGCTTACTACTTACACACACGCCACACTCAGAGGCAGCCACATGCAAACAGTGTCGCTTGCTTTTACGTTTTTTGCCCCTTGAACCGAAAGGCATCTGCTAGCTGCTAGCTGCTGCTGCTCCTGCTCCTGCTCTTGCACAGAAACAAAGAGCAGCAAAATGGCAGCGCCATGTGCAGATGCTGAAGCAGCAGCAGCAACAGAGAGGAGTACAGTGTGGAGCATGCTGAATTTGTGGACACCTGATTACCAGGCAGTGAACGTTGCCTGTTTATGAGGCGCAAAAATGTCATACATCATGTGACACGTGCACAAAAAAAGAAACCAACAGCAACAGCAGCAGGAGCAGCAGTAGTAGCAGTAGAAGGTGTGCAAGGGGCTGTCGCTGTCTCTAATTTAGCATATGGCAAGCTGTGGCAGACAGGTAACCAGGTAACTGTATCACTGTGAAGCGTTTCGCCTGCCAAAAAAACAAAAGCAAAAAAAAATAAAAATAAAAAACATTTGAAACTGACGAAAAAATGAGAAATGTAACGATGGGCAGCAGCGTCAGCTACATAACTTTTCCCTCTGTGCTTAGCCAGCTTGCTGGCTATAGAGACTGGCAGGCTGCAGCGTCATGCTTGTCACCATCAAGCAAAACCATCAGCTTCATCAGCAACAGCATCATAATAATCAGCAGCAGTAGTAGTAGCAGCAGCATTAGTAGCAGCAGCATTAGTAGCAGCAGCAGCTACAGCAGGCAGCAGGCAGCAGGCAGCAGGCAGCAGGCAGCGGGCAGCAGTCGTGCGCGTGGTTGAGTAAATTGAATTAAGCTAAAGCAGCGACAGGTGACGCTGGCAATGATATGCTCAAAATATATATATATATATATTTTATATACTATATAATATATTTCTATATATATATATATATATATCTGTATATTTTTTTTAATCATTTATTATAGTCTATATATACACGACTTTGTAGCAGCAGTGCGTGGCAAAACAATGTTTATATAGAGGTTTATGCAACATAGAGTAGAGTACAACAAGACAAGTGGCATATGAAGCGTTAAACTTATTAAACACATTTCGCAACATGAGAAACACAACGAAACTCTTGTTGCACACATGGCTTCTACTTCTACGTTCATGTTCTATGCGAAGCGTGACTAGATGCTTGAAGCGTGCAAGTAAATGAGACAACGTAGCGTTGCTGCTGTTAAATATTATTGCTATGCTTGAAAAGTATTCTAAAGCAACTTTGCTGCTTCAAGAATATTTATAAAATAATTTTAGAAATTTAAAGTGTTTCTGCTCTCTTTAACTGCAAATTTTTGCCTTTATTAGCAGTCACATTGAATGTATGCTCAAAGGATTTTAACTATTACTTTATAATCAGCGCATTATCTGCTTTTACGCCTAAGTAATGCTGCGCTATACATAGCAGAGATAGATATCTTTAGCTTTGACTGCTTACATGATTAGCTGCATTCATTCATTCATTCATTCATTTATTCATTTCACTGGCAATGAAAGGAAAAAAACTTTAAATAAGTGAAAAGTAAAATATTTAACACATAGACAAAAGCTGAAGAGCGTGCAAAATATGCTTTGAGAGAGCGCAAAAAAAAAAGAAGGCTGCTAATGGCTGGAAACAGTTTGTGCTGGCAGTGACAGTGGGCAGAGATGAGAGGGAGGAGAGAGAGAGTGAAGATTGGTGTATATGTAGCTGTACATGCTATGAGATGGTTTATGTTCTAATTAGAATAATTTTGCGCTGCACTGCGTGCGTCAACGTTGAAAATGTTCTGCCAGCTGCCAGCACCTGCTGCCTGCTTGCCTGCCTGCAGGCAGGACATGCATACACATGCACAGTGTGCAAACAGCACTGAGTATGTGTATGTGTGTGTGTGTGAAAGTTATATGTCTCTGTATATTGCATATGGACAGAATGTTGGTCGGTCTTTTGGCTGTGCATGACGAGCAAATGTCAGCGCAAAGCATGAGGAGGTCAGCGAACTCAGACTCTGTCGACGTCGAGGACAAAAGTGACATAGTCAACGTTTTGCCCCCGTCTGCCCTCCCACCTCCCCCCTGCCCCAACATAATCAGCAAGCAGCGCCAAAAGCGACATTGCACATATTACATGACTAACAAACATAACACACACCCACACATACAACATACAACACACACAGCACTCTCACACACACACTCACATATGTATACATAAAACATATAACACACTGTATAGCCGTCGGCGTTCATCTTTAAATTACAAAATGTAATTAATTTGTGGAAGATTTTTCATTTTATGCCTTCTGACATTGGCAGCGCAGCTAAAGAAAAAGCAAAAAGCAAAAAGCAAATGCAAAGCAAAGCCAAGCACAGCACTGAGTGAAGTTTCTTTGGTTTTTCGCGTTACTAATTTCTCCATCATCTGCGGCTGAGTCGTCATTGGCAACATTGTGTGAGTGTGTGTGTGTGGCGCAGTTTACCACATATAAAGCTTCAAGCGGCTTAATTTTAATTAATTTCAATATGTGTATTATATCAGTGTGTGTGTGTATGTGTCTGTGTCTGTGTGCGCCTGATTTAGTTAATGTGGCGCCAAGAATTCTAGCGAAAAAAAAAGCAAACACAAAGCGCCAGGAACTTGATATTTTTGACAAATGAATTAATTGAAATATTTTACGGTTTTTGTCATTATTATATTCAGTTTCCATTATGAACAGCTCATAGCACTCGCAGCACTCGCAGCACTCACAGCTTGCAGCCATGCCTGTGCTCTTAGCTTATTACAAATGGAATCTTTAATGATTTTAAGCATTCAGCTTTGATTAATTGACACGTGCGACATTAGCCACATGAGCTTGAGTTTGGCTTGACTAACTTCAACTTTGCATAAGCTATGTATATACTCTACATAAAAAGGTACGGGTATATATGTACATATGTGTGTATGGGTACGGGTATATATATTCCACTCCACTTTTTTATAACCAATGTATACACTACACTCAAAAGTACGGGTATATTTATTCGGGTACGGGTATATATTGATTAATTGATAAGAAATACTTGGCTTTTGTATAAGCTGTGTATACCTCACTCGCATAAGTACGGGTATATATGTTTCAGTACACGTATAAATGTTTCGGGACGGTTATATATTGATTTATTAACACGAGGGACTTCACTAACTTGACATTTGTATAAGCTGTGTATACCCCACTCGCAAAAGTACGGGTATACATGTTTCGGTACGGGTATAAATGTTTCGGTACGGTTATATATTGATTTATTAACACGAGAGACTTCACTAACTTGACTTTTGTTCAAACTGTGTATACCCTACTCGCAAAAGTACGGGTATACATGCTTCGGTACGGGTATAAATGTTTAGGTACGGTTATATATTGATTTATTAACACGAGAGACTTCACTAACTTGACTTTTGTACAAACTGTGTATACCCTACTCGCAAAAGTACGGGTATACATGCTTCGGTACGATTATATATTGATTTATTAACACGAAGGACTTCACTAACTTGACTTTTGTACAAGCTGTGTATACCCCACTCTCAAAAGTACGGGTATACATATTTTGGTACGGGTATAAATGTTTCGGTACGGTTATATATTGATTAATTGAATCGAGGGACTTCGCAAACTCGACATTTGTATAAGCTGTGTATAGCCCACTGGCAAAAGTACGGGTATACATATTTCGGTACGGTTATATATTGATTTATTAACACGAGAGAATTCACTAACTTGACGAGCAACTTGAAACATTTGGCCTTTGTATAGACTGCGTATACCCTAATGACAAAAGTACGGGTATATTCATTAATAGAAACAAGAGACTCATATAACTCGGTTATTTCTAGAGGCTCTGTATACCCCATCATGTAATGACTCGACCTTTGTATAAACTGTGCATACCCCACTCATAAAAGTACGGGTATATATGTTTAGTTACGGTTATATATTGATTAATTGTTACGAGCAACTTGAAACATTTGGCATTTCTATAGATTGTGTATACCTTACTGACAAAGGTAAGGGAATATTCATTAATAGAAACAAGAGACCCGTAAAACTAGGTTATTTCTAGAGGCTCTGTATACCCCATCATGTGCTAGCTCGACATTTGTTTAAACTTTGCATACCCCATTCACAAAAGTAAGGGTATATATTGCATAATTGACTCGAGCAACTTGACTAGCTCTGTTTTTCTATAAACTGTGCATACCCAACTTATAAAAGTACGGGTATACATGTCTAGAAAGAAAAATTATGCATCTCTGTATTGTTTTCTTTTCTTTTTGTTGTTTTTTGTTTTTGTTTTTGTGTGGCTGAACTGTAAATATTTTGTCAGGGAGTGAAATGTGCTAATATTTTCATAGATTCCCCAAGAAATGCATAAATCAAATGGCAAAAAATTCAAATCATATTTTTGACATGTTTTCGCATTGCCAACGAATGAATAAGCAAAAGGAGAAGCAAAAGCAGCAAAGTGTCAACAAAATATTAACGCTGAGCATAAACAAATAGAATAACAGCAATAAAAGAAACTGAAAAAGAAATAAATGCGAAAAGTGTTGACAATTGAAAACATATAAGCTTGCGGTTACTCTGGAAGGAGAAGTTTAGGAAGATGTTGAAGATGAAGATGAAGTTAGAGATGGTAGCCGCGTAATCAAATCAAGCGCAAGTCAATATATATATATATATATATATTATATATACTTGAAATCAGTAAGTCAATGTGAATTTCACACACACATACACAGAGAGAAAGAGAAAGAGAGAGAGAGAGAGAGAGACGCATTGCAAGTAGCGAAAGAGAAAGGAAATAGAAAAAAATACAATTTCTGTGGTACAAAATGCTATACAAATTTAATGGTGCGGAACTTTTTATTGTTTTTACTTTCAAAGTGAATTTTTCTTTTCTTTTTTCGTTCTTTTGCTTTTTTGTGTTCGCGTTTTATTTACTTGTTTGTTCACATTTTGTATTCCTTCCATACACATTTTATGCATATTTCTGATTTGCGTTTTGCTATTTGCTTTGACCAAGTTCTCGTTGCTCTGCTGCTCTGCCCAATGCCACGCCCCGCATGCATTTCTATAGCTGGCAGCTATCAACTCAATATACTCAAATTATGATAAGTACAAGCAGAAGTACTATAAACTACATCTCTCTCTCTCTATCTCTCTCTCGCTCTCTCTTTACCTCTGTCTGTCTCTCTTTATATTTTTCATTTCATGGTTTTTGTTTTCATTCGCCTTCCGGCTACCTTTGTTTTTTTTTTACGTATTTTGTATTTCTCCTGTGCAGAATCTCTATTGGAAAAAAATAAAAGCACAGAAAACTTTGTTGTCAATGTATTCTATAGTTGTTGTTGTTGTTGTTGTTGCTGTTATTGCTCAGAGCACGTTTCAGTGTAGTACTATACCTATGATTACGTATACGCTCCGTTGAGCATGCCACAAAATTGTAATTAGAGTCAGTGGCCGCATTGTGCGCTGAAATAGTTTTGTAGAACTCAAAACGGATTCATACAATGGCTTGTCTTTCGATGCGTATGATGAAATCGGAAGGAAAACCGATAAATATATACGCGAAAGACAAAAGAACTTCAATTATATATACACATATATATATATATATATATATATATATATTTTCAATCTAGTAATCATATAATTGTTAGGTTAGAAAAAGTCAGAGATACACACATACAAATACACAGATAAAATAACAATTTTAAATTACTGTCAATTTCACGGTCTCACACAAAGATGCAAACTAACAAATTACATAAGACTTCAACTCCAACGAGTTATCAAAATACACAAAATCAACAACGTTCAACATTTGATGCAAATAATAATAATAATAATAATAGAAATAATACTAAGACTAATACAAAAAATACGAATTTATCGAATTTATTGGAATTTGATAAGAATTTTAATGAAACGAATTTATTAATTGAAAATAAATTTCAAATGGATTTTGTAATGCATAAGACGCGTCTTGTTATACCTATAGAAAAGGTTAAGGTATTACCAAAAAAAATAAATTATCTACAATTATTATCATTCGATATAACACCCGATGTTGATAACAATCAATGTAATATATATTTTATAAATGAAAATCAACAGAATTTAAATGCAATTAAAAACTTTTTTCATACTGATACTACTGGAAGAATATCAGAATTGAAAAATATATGTAGTAAATTATCTGGATTCATAAGAAATAATATTAAAATGAAATTATATCGAAAGAATTATATTCTGGATATGGCACAGCCAAGATTTAACAAACAAAAGAATAATTATGAAGAAAATGCTGTTGCTTCCGCTATGAAAATTTATGCAATATTTGAGAAACTTAACGAGCGGACAAATGAAAAAAAGAAAGAAGAAAAATTGACAGATTTAAGCACAGCAGCATCAAGTTCAAGTCTTGCATATAAAACTGATGAAACGGATTCATTACTAGAACGTAGCATAACATCTATAAGCTGTTATACAAATTCCGAGGAATTGTCGGACAAAGAGGTTGATATAACAGAGGCCCATCAAGAGCAGCAGCAGCATCAGCAGCAGCAGCAGAAAGAAGAAGAGTATCAAGAGGAGAAGCAGTTGGAAAAGCAGCAAGAGGAGCTGCAAGAGGAACAGCAAGAAGAGAAGCAGCCAGAACAGCAGCAGGATAAACAGCTGGAGCAGGAACAGCAGCATCAACAGGAGAAACAGCAAGAGCAAGGGCAGCTGTATCAGCAGCTAGAGCAAGAGAAAGAGAAGCACCAGCAGGAGCAGCAGCATCAACAGGAAATTAACGAAAGCTGCTTAACAGCCGCAGCAGCAGAAGCAGCAGTAGCAGCAGCGACAGCAGGCACGAAGCATATAAAAGATGCACTTGAAAACAGAAAACCTCATGAAATCAACGAATTAGCACTTGGACATGATGAGCAAAGTTTGCAAAGTATTACGGACAATAATGCACTGCAGACATTTACCGTAATTACGGAACCAAACGAAATACGTAAATGTTCTGTGCAGATTTATACAAATACCGCAAAGCTATTTATATTTAATTGCCTCAAAGAATGGAAGCGTAAAGGTAAATAATATAATTTATATATATAAAACATTTAATAATAATTATTATTTTTTTTGCAGGTATTTGCCGCATTGAAATTTGGCAACAAATGGATTCTGGTTACTGTTATTTACTACTGTGGCACAAACAAACAGACGAACTGCTCGTTCATATGCGATTGCATGGCAAATGGAGCATCGATTGTTTTGCCAATAGCAACGATTCTTCCTGCTGCTGCTGCTGCTGCTGTTGGTCACATTACAATTATGCCAAGAGTCCAAAGGGAATACTTGAACGTTTCGCTTGTCGTTTTAGGCAATCGCATGAACTTGATGAATTTGTTAGCATGGTTACCAAATCTATTGCCAATTGGCATTAATAATATGTTTGCTAGCCAACACTTCATTGATAATTGTCTATGATTTCTGTACTAATATAATTCAAACTTAAATGGTTCTTGTCTTCGCTCGCTCACAAGGCACAGCAACATGAACTAGTTCAAAAGTTTTGTTGCTCTAACAACAATTTCAAATGCCGGTTGCTGCCGTTGCCATAACAAAATGTTGAAAATTAAATTGATCAAACAAAAGCTTGTCGAGTATATTGAGTAAATGAATATGGAAACAGATAAATTAAATGAATTAAATAGACAAATAAATGAAATAAAAAAACGTATTTTGTTAGCTGGTAAGCAGCAGACAAAAAAAATAAATAAAAATAAAAATAAACAGAAAATTATTACTATTATTTGATGTATTTTTTTTTACGTATTTTTTTTTAGAGGGTCAAAAGACAGCCAACTCTGCAGAATGGCAAAAACAAAATCGCATCAACAGCGATACCATTGGCTCATTGAAGAAAGATATCAAGGAGCTAACTTTGAAGGCAAGTCGCTTGCGAAATCCTTTACAACGTCCAGTGGTTATCAAAGAGCCAAGTGCCGAGCCACGTAAACGACCTGCTGGCTACGCCCACAATAATTGTGGGCAAGGCAACATATCCCATTGGTGCCAAGAATGCGGAAGATGCCATTTTCTTAACAGATCTCAAGATCACAGAGAGTCGCAAGCAAATGGATTTACTGCGTCATAAGTTCAAGGCACGACAACAGCATTTTACCAAGCTAGTGGAAAGATATCGCGATCTGTTGGCCAACAAGGAGGCGCAGAATCAAAATTTGGGAGAAAAGCCGCCGGAGACATTGGAAGAGGATGCCAATCGAAAGGTGAGGGATTTGAAGATTATAAGTAATATGTGAGAATCTTTATTTTATTTATTTATTTATGTATTATTATATATTTATAATTTGTATTAATTTTTTATTAATTTTTTATTAATTTTTTTATTAATTTTTTGTTAATTTTTCCTTAATTTTTTGTTAATTTTTTGTTAATTTTTTAATATATATATATTTTTTTTTATTAATTTTATACTAATTTTTTTTTTTATTAATTTTTTTTTACTAATTTTTTGTCAATTTTTGATAATTTTTTGTTAATTTTGTATTAATTTTTTAATTAATTTTTTAATTAAATTTTATTTTTATTCATTTTGTAATAATTTTTGATTAATTTTTATTAATGCTTTATTAATTTTTATTAATTTTTTTTTATTAATTTTTTTTATTAATTTTTATTAATTTTTTATTAATTTTTTGTAATTTTTATTTTTATTTTTATTTATTTTTTTTTTATTTTTTACTTTTTTTTTTTTTATTATATTTTTTATTTATTATTATTTATTATTATTTATTTTCATTTATTTTATTTATTAATAATTCAAGAATTGTCTGTTTTTCAGCTCGTTTGTCAATTGGAAAATGAAATACATCGCACGAATGTACAATGGATGGAAGCGGAGCATATACGTAAGAAATACAAATCCATTGAGGCTTCTCTCATGACAGATGCCGAGCGCTTTGAGCGTAGTCTGCGTGAACTAGAACAATCGTTGAATGAGCAAAAGGCAGAAATTGAGCGACTACAGCAAGTGCATAATGAAGCCATTGAAATGCGTGATGCGGCAAAAGTAATATTGCAACGTCAAGAGCAACAGGCGAATCTCTCACAGAAAACACGAGAGCGGCAAGCTTTGGATTTTCGCAAGCAAGTGGAGGCGCGTAAATTGGAGCTAGAACGCATTGGACGCAAATTGTTTGCCGAAACCAAGACGCTGGTGCATCAGGACAGTGTTGGCTCTAGTTCAGGTGAGCAGCATACAGCCAAAACAGAAAATGGCGAAGAGGAGCCAGTATCACAGCTTGAAAGTGTTACAAGTGATATGGAAACACTTTTCAAGCAATTGATGGAAGCTTCCGGTGCCACATCACCCTACGAAGTCTTTGAGCGTTTCAGTGCACAAAAAGAATCCGCAGCAAGACTTACATATCTACGCAAGGCAGCAGAAGCAGAGAAAGCTAACCTAGAGGCACAGCGTGAATCACTGAGCAGTGAATTGGAGGCATCCAAGTTTTCCGATGTCAAGGAAAGTGAAGTGTAAGTAACATTATATGGGAAACTGTCTTACACGTATTAATCTTCTAATTTTACACAGAAATCAGGAAGTCATTGAGCAGTATAAACTAAAGATTGCAGCAATGGAACAAGAGCGTAAAAAAGATACAGATGCCGCTGACAAATCGATGGGCATATTGAAATATATAAAGGAGCGTATCTGTGAGATGATCTTCAAGGTGCAGGAGGTGGACGAAAGCAATATTGATATGCGTGAACGTAAGCTCCATGTCAGCGTTGCCGAACTACCCAATTTTCTGGCACATACAGCACAGGATGATGATTTAATAGAGGTAACATCATATAGCACACATAGACTTCCTATACTTCCTATACATTTTCATTGCTGTTACCAACAGATACTTAAGCTGAAAATCAAACGTTGCCAAGAGCTAAGCAAACCAGATGATGTACCGCCACTTGAAATACCTAAACTTGATCTTGAGGATGATGAAGATGACATGTATCAGCTGGAGCCACCAAAATCACCATCATTGCTCGAAGGCGAAAAGCCACAACCTATGCCCATGTGCTATTACAATTTGTTTGCTGGACGTGCACAACGGGCGGCCGGCACTTCATCATCATCGCCAGAACAAGCGCCGCCAGTAGGTAAGTAAAATGATTGTTCAATCTGATTGATTGATTGAGTGCAGTTAATGTTTTTGACATTTCATTTCTTTTTTCTTCTTTTTTTTACAGTGGCTACAGCCGATGATGACAATGAAGTGCCATCACGCAATTTCCTAAAGCGTCAATCTGTGCTTATTGTTGATTCAAAATCTAGACGTAAACCTTTTAGACCACCACCCGGTGGTAGACGTAAATAGTTTCATATATTTATACAAATCGGATACTTTCTTGACTTTTAATTGCCTTGATTAACAACGTAACGCAACTATAGCTGAAGGGAGAAACTCAATTAAGAGCAGTTATTCTTGTGCTTTCATTCAATGACAAATCTTGTTTAATTTGTTTGTTTATATATATGTAAGGAGCTTGAAGCTTGGAGCTTTGAGTTGGAGATGAAGCTGAAATTGCAAATGTATCTTGTGCAACAAATTGAAATTCTCTATGTACGATTTAATACTTATCGAAGCATGTTTCGAGCATATTTCTACTAGCTGCTGCTGTCGCTTTGGCTTGGGCTTGGACTTGGATGAATGTCAACGTATCCAACGGATCCAGTGGAATGACATAACAAATAGCATTGCCCGGCAATGGCTTGGTCCATGCGATGCTTTAACGACGAGCAAAGTAAACAATATTTATTACAGCAAGGACTAAGAACGAGCTGACGGCAAATGAAGTGCAAAACGGAACAAAGTACGGACCGCGGCTGTTGCCAAGAGAAATAACCTTTCAAAAATTGTTTACAGCAACAGTAGCAGGAGCGGAGCTATAGCAGCAGCAGTGTTGGAAGTTTTACCCCTGCTACAAATACAGCAGCAACAGCAGCAGCCGACTGTCGTTCTAACTTGTAATAATAAAGCGCAGCAGCTGACAACGAGCAATCAACGCTCGACTGCAGAGGTTAACCATGGGTTGCCAGGGATGTGATGCGATGCGATGCGAAGCGATGTGATGCAAGGGCAGTTAAGCTCCTACTGCTACTGCTACTGCTACTGCTGCTGCTCAGTGGCGATGTGCAAACAAAGACGCCTGATGATCTATTACATGGCCAGTTGCCGGAAATGCATTGCACTGACGTGATGAGGCAACAGCGGCGGCAGGGTCAATGTTGTGCTGCATGTCAACTAAATGTCAACAGCAATGGCATCAGGACTATAGGACTAAGCAAAGCAACACAGCAATACAGAGACTTAGTTGAGTCCACTAAACCAGATTGAAAGGATGCTAAAAAGAGAAGAGAAAAGAAAAAAAAGCCAAGAAAAAAAAGCGAAACTCTTCGCATCTATAGACAATCTTAACTCCTTGTGTGTTTGTTTGAGTTTGTGTGTGAGGCAACAGGCAGGCAGCAGTCAGTCAAGTAATCCACCTGGTAGACTGACAAAACAAAAAGCTCCATCAGCTCCAATAGCTACAACAGCTTGAACAGCGTCTGGACGCCCCAGGGGTAGAAGCTAAGCCAAAGCTCAAGCTCAATATCAGACTCGGGTAAGTCCTTGGCTCCTGGCATTGGCCCTGAATAAAGGTTACCTTTCTCTTGCTTTTCTTCTGTTTTCTCTCTCTCTCTCTCTCTCTCTTTTTGTGTATACAGCAAGAAATTCAAGGATAAATAATATTTTTACAGACAAAAGCAGCAATTGCAAAGCCACAGAAAGAAAGAAAAACATTTAACATCGCAATTGACACGTTTTGAACTCTATTTCAAGCTCTTCTAGCTAAATGTTTTTTCTCCTTTAAACATTTGCAACTTCTTCTAGTTTGTGCTGAGCCTGCTGTACAAGTTTCTATGTAATATATTATTTTCTAATTATATTTCACTCCTCGCAACCAACAACATGATGAGCAGCAAATCTTGAAAATGAGGTCGAAGCTCAAAAAACTTTTGCTTAGATTTAATTGAGAAGTTTGAAAATGTTTCTCTCTCTTTTTTTTTTTTTTTTTGTTTTTGTAGCCATTTCTCTCGCGATTGGCAGCATGCTGTCAAAATGTCAAATTGAATAACAAAATAATATACAGATAATTAGCCCAGCACTTAAAGAAATTAAGTCGCTTAAACTTAATTGCCAATTTTGAGCGTTCAATTATTTTCATAAACTGTATAACAAATTTTAGAAAATAAATTTGAAAATTTCTTCAAAATTTAAATTATTTTGTATAATAAATAAATAAAAAAAAATAAATAAATATAAATAAAAAAAAAATTTATATTTAGAATTTATATTGTAGAATTAAAATAGAAAATAATGTTTGAAAGAAAATTTAATATAATTTAATAAAAAAAATTAAATTAAATTTTATAATAACTGAAAAATAATTAAGATTTTTTACTTTTATAATTAAATAAAAAAAATAGCATAATAATATTAAAAATAATTTTATAATCAATTTAAAAAAAAATTTATAATATTAGAAATTCATATTCTTGCTATTATAATAAATTTAAAAAATTATTTAATAATAATTAGTAAATAATAATTACTAAATTTCATTTTTTAATAATTATTAAATTTAATTTTATAATAAAAATTAAAAAATAATTTTAATATTTATAATAATTTTCTAATATTTTAATTTTATAAATAATTGAAATTTCATAACTTTCACATTATAAATTATAATCACAAAGATCATTGGTTTTAGCTATATATAGACATCTGTAACTATATTCTCAGTCAATGGTAAAGTCTGTTACTGCCGCAGCTTTTTATTAGATAGTGAAACTGCCATTCGATGGCTGGACGAAGGTCATTAATTTACCTGGTTGCTGACACTATGACCACGCCCAATTTTAAAGCAATTAGGATATTCAATCTTGCTATCGGCAGTAAATCAAACGCCCAACGGTTTAGTAGCAACTAATTTTAGTTAAAGCAAGTGCGGCAAAAGGGGTTCAATATAAATGAGCGCCATGATTTGTAAGAAATTGCAATTGATGGGTGAGAATGAGATAGAAAGAGTGCGAGAGAAAGACGAGAGAGAGAGAGAGAGTAAAAGGCGTTCAATAGAACCACAAAACAATAAATTTAAATTTCTCTTACCGCCAAGTAAAAAAAACTTTTTAACAGTGTATAAACTACAACGAAAAGAGCGTTGAATTCATTCTATCTTCCTCTCTCTCTCTCTGTCTCTCCCTCTCTCTTTTTGTGTGTGTGTGTGTTTGACAGTCAAGCAAATAAATGAGCGGAAACGGAAACGGTTTGGGTTGCTGCTGGCGGCAGAGTTGGGTCTCTGAGTCGCTGACTCTCATAGTCTCGAGTCTTGAGTCTCGTGTCTGAGTCTGAGTCTGACTTTGACTCTGTGTCTGTCGTTTCGTTCGTTTCGTTTCTTATTTTTTATTTTTTTGTATTTTTTGCCGCTGGCTGCACACAACACTGCGAATGATAAATAACGTAATTTCTTTATAACTTTTCATTCAAATTTTTAGGGAACGTTTTTCGACCATGCCCGTTGTTTGCTGCCACACCTCCTTGTGCCTCCCTCTTGTGTCTCACTCATCGTTTGTTTGCACGTTTCGCTGCTTGTTGTTAAGTAAAATAAATTGCGATTCCATGTAATAAAAGTCAATCATAATAATTCAATGACTCATCGTATATGCGATGCTCTGATTTCGAGGCTACAACATTGGTAAACCGATTCAATGGCTTAACGCTCCAACTTTCAATACCTAACCTCCTCTCCCCTCCCCGCCCACACTCAATGTGTTCCGCTGTCCTTCATTTCTTCAACATATACATATACATATACATATAAAGAAAACAAAAAAAATGTTGAATTTTTATAGACAGTTTTATAAAGTTCAAGCAAGGATACGTTAAATTGGCATAAAGTGCAAAACAAAAACATTTTCTCTCCCTTTTTTTTTTTTTTTTTTTTAGCCAGCTAATATTTTTCTATTCTCGCAGCGTGTGTGAAGATATTGTTGTTGCAGCATGTTGCGCACTCTGCAAATTTTTTTTTTCCTTTCTCTTTTTTTTAATTGTCTGAGTCTTTTACGCTGTTGTTGCTAGACTGCTGGCAGCAATACGGTAACTGGTTGAAGCGAAAAAAAAAAAAAAAAAAAAAAAAAAAAAAAA
>JBAMBR010001334.1:0-65291 GCA_037044475.1 Zaprionus obscuricornis
CACGAGCAAAATAAATATATAATATAACTTTGGGCACCGAGTATTATATAGTCGAGCACACTCGACTATAACTTTCTTACTTGTTTTTTTTTTTTTTTTTGGCAAAATTTAAACAAGAGTGAGAGTCAACAATAGGCGTAGCATGCAAATTCTCCATTTAACCAGAATAGGGAAACATTTTTTCAATCGATTGGAAATTCGAGCACAGCTGCCACTAGAGAAATTCAACAAACAAATCTCATGCAGAATATTTTCTATTTTTATTTTTTTTATTTTTATTTTCAACGAATTGTTGCTATTGATTGTTATTGTATTGTGTTGTGTCTGTTGCAGTTGCAGTATGTTTCTATTGCATGTTGTATGTATGTTATTCAATGTGTTAAGCAAAAATTCAATTTTACTGCAGTCTAAAAATGAAAGTGAACAGATGCAACAGACATGAGAGTTCGCTCTTGTGGATATGCAAATCTTTGATTTATGAGATATATTTGAATGTTTCAATTGAAGTGATTGGCAATTGATTAAAGTACAAATTTAAAATTCCTTTAATTTGTAAAATAACAATAGTCTATGATGAGTATAAAAAATTTCTATAAAATTTCTACAAAAATATTTTAAGAAGTATTTCAAATATATTTTTAATACAAATTTATATAAATTTCTAGAAATTAAATTATATTCGCTTTAAAAGTTAAACAGTTTGTCATTAGTTACTCTCAGCTAGCATTGAATACAGCGACAGAAATATGAAGAATAATAGTCAGAGAAGTAGCAGAAGCAGCAGAAACGGCGCACTCGTTACACAAATCGCCTCAGACATTGTCAGCAAATTACGCAGTCCAAATATTTGCTTAAGGCACCAGAAAAGTTTTACGGCCACGGCCCAAGCTTAAGTTGACACCCAGCCAGCTAAAGTCAAAGTGCAGTGTAGAAACTTTTCACTGCAATTTGTGGTACATTTTCAAGATGTAGAGAGACACAGTGAGAGAAAGAGAGAGAGAGAGATAGAGAGAGAAAGTAATTTTTACCCCCCTTAAAAGTCATTTTTAGTTTTTAACCAAAATTTGCTTAAATAAATACAGAAAACTGTTTGGCCATATGGCCAGAACAGCCAAATATATAAATACATTGTGAGTATGATAAAGTTTTTTGCTTTTTGGCACATTTTGATTGAGTTGACAGTTTATCTAGCTAGATTTTAATTTTTTTTTTTTCAAGCGGTCAATGGCCAGACTTACCCCATAAGTCTCAATCTCTTACTTCGAGCAAGCGGCATACCAAGTGAAACCTCAGGCATGGCACATGAAAAGCAACAAGCGAGAAATGCTGATAAAAATATTTTACTTTGTCGTATAATAAAAATTTCATTACGATTTTTGCGGTGAATGACGCTGAGGGAAATTTTTGTGTGTGTGTTTTTTTTTCTTCTTTTCTTTCATGTTGTTTGTTCGTTCTATTTTCTTTTTTAATGTGTTTTTTTCATCTTCTTCTTCTTCTTTGGTAGCCTTTTCATTGCATTGCCTTGCCTTACGTTTTGTTGCCTTTAAGTAAAAATGTAAAATGTGCAATGCATAATAAGCTTGACGTTGCAGTAGAAGAAATAAAATAATAATAATAATAAAAAAAAAATGAAACGACATGGGTAGAAAACATGGTAAAGCGGAAGCAAAACAAAAGCAAAAGGATACGATGGACGCCGATGGGCGAAATGTGTGCAAAACGCAAAAGCAAAAGCAAAAACGCAAAAACGAAAAAAAATAAAAAAAATTGTACTATACCGGAGCCAAAGTAAAAGCTGCAGGGAATTTGCATATTAGCTGAACGTTGGAGCATCGAGAATGGAGAATGAGTAGGAGAACGAAAGAATTATGGTAGAGACGATGTAGAAAAGTGCTGCCAGTATGACTGGGATAAGTTGAGCTCGCTGTGTTATTGCAACTAAAAGAACGTCAAACTGTCGGTAAGGCTGAACAGGCGACGTCTCGATGCCCATTGATGGGCGTCTGCACTGGGCAAATAATAAACGAAAGGACTCACGGCTATGGGTATAGCAATGGACAGTGTTGGAGTGTTGAAAGAGTGCTTGGGTTTGTGTCCTGGCTAACGTTGCCTCTTTTTCTCTGCCTGCCAGCAACTACTGAAGTTTTTTTCTTTTCCCTTCCGTTAGTTGACTGCCAATTAGATGCAAATATATGGCAATTTCTTTTTATCTCGCTACAAAAAAAAGATATAAAGAAGAAGAGACAGTTGAAGATGAAGAGAGAAAAGAAACGAAACGAGAGAAGTAAAAAAATAGAAAGATAAAAATTTTAAAGCAAATACTCCTAAAAATGAGCAATATATATGTACAAATAGTTGTTAAATTTAAAAGTTTTTCATCAGCGACTTTTTAACTCAAAGTGTGTAAAGTTGACAAAAGCTGTGGAAATTTTTAACAATATTCAAATGACACTAGTTGCATTTTAGTGTTGCTAGATTCATTTCAAATATCTTCTTGTAAATTGCGCGAAGTGAAGAAAATAAATTTAGTTTAAAGAGATTCGATAAAGTTCTGCATAAAGTCTATAAATATGCAAATTATAGTCTAATTGCAAAGTCAAGTCAGTTGTAATGATGTCAATGCTAGGAGCAGTGTCTCTAATTACATGCATAATGCTATGTAAAATCTTGATTTATGTCGAACAACTTGTAATTATGCTCGACTGTTCCAAGTGTGTTGCTGCAACATTAGTCCTGAACTTGACATTCACTGTAAGCCATTCATCTCTCTCTCACTCTCACACTATTTCTCAGTTTCCTCTCCCCTCTCTCTCTCTCTGTCTCTGTGTGTCTCTCCCACGCAGTGTATATGCAATTCACACGGCGTATACGTACTGGAGACATCACATAAAGCAACGAGACGATGGCGAGACCCCAAAGGTGTGCTCAAACCGTTGCCACTTTGACAGCTGCGTGTGGCATGTGGCGCTTTGAGCATAATTTGTTTCCAATTGCGACACCGAGCGATGCCGTTGGCCTGTCAAGTTGCAGCGCACAAAAGCGTGCTATCATTTTTTTCTGCTTGTTTTTTTTTTTGTCACTGTTGCAACAACTGCGGGTCGCATAAACAAATCAACACAGCGAAATACGATAAAACAGATAGAAAGACTAAAAGACTATATGAAAAAGAGAAAGCGAGAGAGAGAAAGAAAACAAAAGCAAGAGAAGCGAAAGAAGAAAAAAAAAAGAAAGGAAACTTGCAACGCGACTTGCAACACACATCATAGACGTCGACGCGTCGTCGTCATTCATCATTATGCAAAACGTGCTCCCTGGTTGCCATGCTTTTAGCTTTAACTCATCCTCAAGCATTCTCGTTTCCTTCTGTTCCTTCAGCTACTTCTACTGTTATATTCTTATCCTTATCCTTATCGTTGCCGTTGCCGTTGTCGTTGCCGTTGTCGTTCTATGCAGAAACCTGAATTGTCGCAACATTTGCTTTTTATTGTTGTACACTGTGGGCTATGTGGGCTACATGGAAAGATGTCCCTCGCCTACGTCTGCGGGCACACTGCGGTTGCAAACTTTACGCCCAACATTATTTTACTTAGTTGATAAACTTTTATGCGCGCCTCGCACCTCGTGTCTCGTGTCTCGCTTCTTGGCTTTACACAGCTTCCAATCGCAATACTGATCCCATTTCTGGGTTTTTCGGCTGCCGCTTCGACTCCGACTCTGACTCCGATTCCATTATATTCTATTCTATTCCATTCCATTCTGTGCCACCCACACTACAGATGCTGTTCTGCAGTTTTGTGTGCTATGCATACCAAGTAAAGTTCGTTCAGCACTGGGAGTAGTATATAGTTGTTTTTTTTTCTCTTTTTTTTTTTCTATACTAAACTCGCATGTTTTCCAATTTGTCACATTGCCTTGCATTTCTTTTGGCCTTGTTTCAGGCTTTGGATTTTGTTTATATTTTCGTAACAATTTTTGTGACTTTTACTTTGGGGTTTGGGTTGTGGGCGAACTGTTTGCAGTTTTGTTTTGTTTCTCTTTTTTCTTCTTCTTTATTTTTTTTTTGTACCGTTGCGAGCATAGCACATTTATCATTTACCAAGCGATTGCTTTGCGCATAACAGAAGAAAGAAGTCTTTCATAGGGAAATCATATGTTTAATTATTCAAACACTTTAACTAACAGTCAGATGTTGAGTTAAGTTGAAAGTTTTCTTAGTATAATTGTCAGCTGCAATGATATTTAAGTTATAACTAATAATATTGCATTTATATTTCTATTTATTTATTATGATTACTTTGCATATGCACAGAGTCTTGACAGCTTAAAAAAGGAAAACGCGTCAGTTGCTAAGAAAAAAAAGTTTCATTTACTGTAAAATGCCAACTACAAAATTCTAGCTTTGCGACTACAAAATGTTGTCTGCTGACTGTTGTCTATTCTTCTGTTGCCATTGCTTTTTATATCCTGCGGCAAATAAATTGAAATTCGTAATTATTCCCAACAGCATGGAAATTTATTCAATTTTAATTAAGTTTTCTTTTGTGTGCATCTCTGTGTCTGTATGTGTGTGTGTGTGTATGTGTTTCTCTGGCAAAAGGGCAAGAATATTGTAGAGAAATCTGAATTATAATTAAATAAAGAACAAATAAAAATAAAAACTATATTTGCTGCAGGAATCGACAAAACAAAAAGCAAGGTTATCTTCAAAGGCGAGACGAAGATTTCATACTCTTTGCAGTCTTAGAAGAAAAATTTTTATACAAAAATTTATTTTTCGGCTAATTGTTTCTATGGCAGGTATATGATATAGTTGTGCGATTTGGACCAAATTTATACAAGACATACATGTTACTACTGAACTCAAATACTACAAGTTTTAGGCTGATAGCTAAATAAACAAAAAAGTTTTTCATACAGAAACTTAATTTTTGACCGATTTTTCATATGGCAGCTATACGATATAGTGGTTGGATTTAAACCAAATTTGTATGAGACGTATATGTCACTACTAAACTCAAATGCTGTAAGTTTCAGGCAGATAACTTTATAAACTAAAAAGTTGTTTATACTAAAACTTAAATTTCGACCAAATCTTCATATGGCAGCTATATGATATAGTAATCAGAAATTAACCAAATTGATATGAGACGTGAAGGTTGTCCATAAACTCAAATTCTGTAAGTTTCAGCCAGATGGCTTAGGAAATATAGAAAAAATACCATTTTAAGACGATCGTTCCTATGGCTGCTATGTGATATAGTGCTCCGATCCGGTCGGTACCGACTTATATACAGCTTATGGGCATAGGGAGTATGTATGCCAAGTTTTATTGAGATAGCTTTAAAATTGAGAGACTAGTTTGTATTGAAAGAGACGGACAGATGGAGATTCTCATATATGGATTCTGCGTCAAAGCTGATCAAGACTATCTTATATATACCTTACTTATTGAGTCTTCCACGGCATTACAACCTCCTGTCCAATATTATTGTACCCTATGCAAGAGTATAAAACATATAGACAAAGAAAAGATAAGCTCATATCGATAGTCGTATAAAGCAAGCAAATAAAACAAGATTTGCAACTTTTTGGACAAAAATAGTTAAATATTTGTGCAAATTTTGTTGGAATTTTAACTTATGGGAGACAATAATTGTTTTTTTTTTTTGTTTTCTATTATCTTTGTATTTTTCTTCTCTCTGTTGTTTGCTGAAAAACTTTGCATAATTTAAGTCAACTGTAGAGCAATGAGAATTAAGAAATTGAGAAATTGTATATCACATGAAATTCTCAAGTTGTTAAATACTTTAAATTGTTGTTGCTGTAGTCATCCAATTGTGCTTTTGATTCATATGCTGCTCGTTACAATTGTGAAACTGTAAAGCTTGTGTCTGTATTTCTCATTTTCGTAGCAACAGCAACAGCAGCAGTAGCAGTAGCAGCAGCAGTATGAACATGTTTGTCATTTGCCCTTCGACTCAACTTGTAGCTTGATATCTGTTGGTTGTGGTCGAAACGAATGATTTCGTATCTTTCACAGCTAAACATTTTGAGGCAGACAAAATGTTGTTTGACATTATTTACATAGCTTGGCAGAGATGACATCATCAATCAGTCGACAAAACTGCACAAGCTTTTGAATCTTTTACAACAAAAATTTTCCCATATTTGTTACTCGTTACTCTGTGCTAAACAGCAGAACACATACATAGATAAATGGATGGAAAAACTGGTTTTGGTATGCAACTTCTTTTGCTTGCAGTAGTATTTATGTGTATGCGCAAACATCATTTATTCCTTTTGATTTCAATGCAATTGTAAATTTTTCAATTCTTCAATATTAGCTGCAATTTTTGATAAAATTTAGCCAATTATTGAATAAACAAAATTAAAAAGTAGAATAAATAACATTAGTTAATTTGAAAAATTTACCAAAAAAATAAAAAATAAAATAAATTCAAAGCAAGTAAATTAAATAAATAAGAAAAAAAACTGTCGAAAAATAATCAAAATATATATAGACACTGGCAATTACATATGCGAGTTTGTTATTATTGCTATTCTTCTTGTTGTTGACAGAGAGAGAGAGAGAGAGGGAGAGAGAAATGCTAGAAAAACAGCTATAAATTATTTCATGTGACATGTGAAATCTCTTGTATACATAAACAACTTCTGCCTAATTGATCAATACGTTTCCAACAGTCGCTTCAGTGCGCGATTTGCATAACTCAAGCATAACGAATTCAAACAAAAGGGTTTTCCGCATCATAAAAGCAATAAAAAAATACAAAAAAATACAAAAAAACAACGAATGTAAAAAAAACACGCATACGCAGAGTTGAACGAATAACAAATAAAACCCAAGCAATTGACAAAACAAAAGGCTGAAAAATATTATATATATATAAAAAAATACACACAAACACAATGCGAACAAATAAACAAAGAAAATGAGAGAAATCGATTAATATTAAATAAAGCTGAAATTTACGATTATTCCGGAAACACAACAAAACAACAAAAATTTTACTAAGAATAATTTAAAATATATAAAAAAAAAAAAAAAACATTGAATACTAATTAATTTACATTCTAGCTGACCCTTGCACAAAGTTTTCTAGTTTTATAATCTTTTGTAGCATCTTGATTTCTACACCCCCTTCGCAATTCCCCTGCAGCACTTTGTATTATTTTGGGGACATTGCAATTTGTTTAGTTATTATGCGATTGCCATGCCGATTGACCGAGAAAGGAATTCAAGCTCAAAGCCCATTCACCATTTGGAGCTTTTGTTTGGCATGCCAAAGAGACGTTCACTTATTTTTATTTACTCACCGGATTATGCTAATTTTTAAAGTGATTTAGTGTAGCCAATACGAAGACGCAAAGCCAAAAGAGAGGAAAAAAAATGAAGACGAAAGAAGAAGAAAAACAGGCAAAAGTAAATCGCAATACACAGTCCGTGAAACTGCCGCGCTTGACTTTCGCAGTTTGAATTGTTTTTGTTTTTTTTTTTTTTGTTGCTGCTGTTGCCTCTGCTGTTACTAACTGTTGTTACTGTTGTTGGTTTGGGGCGCAGCAAAACACATAAAAATAAAACGAAAATGAAATAAAATAAAATCTAAAATAAAATAAAATAAAATGTAACTGGCAGGCATTAAAGAGCTGCCGTTTCCTCTCTCTCTCTCTCTCTCTGTTGTTTCCACAGTGTGCTTTACACACACACACACTCCTCCACTGTTTTCCTTTCATTCTTTTCATGCGTTGCGTGCGCTACAAAATTTCCGTTTACGCATTTCCTCATTGCCTTAAGGTGTTCCTGATTCTGCTGATCCTCTTCCTGGTCTGTCCACACATCTCTTTCACATATACCTTCACCTTCAGCATCACATTCACTCTATCGCTCTATCTCTATCTCTGTCGTTGTCGTTGTCGTTGTCGTTGTCTTTGTCTCTTTCTCTGTTTCGCTGTCACTTTTGTGGCATAGACTTTAAGGCAAATCAACGTAATTCTTCAAGTTTGATTTTGTGTGTTTAGCTGCGTGTGTGAGTTAGCTTACTTAACCTAAAGCTGCCGCTGATGCCACTCGACGCAAGCATCTACTTACTAATAAAAAGACAGAGACAGAATCTCTAAGACAGCGATACAGAGACAGAGAGTGTAGTAAGGAAAAGAGAGAAAAAATAAAGAACACAAGCAGAAAAACAATAACAATGAATGTGCGATAATTTTACATTTTATCAAGTTTGCGACCCTGCCTCGCACCCAGACATTTAACATTCGTCGCCGTTGCCATTTTTTATGCGCGCATTAAGCGGATTTTGGTCTAAAGCCCTGCCACTTCATATGCCCCAACAGTAACGTGCACCCATCTCTTTACATTCTGTACTCCTCTCTCTCACTCTCACTTTCTCACTCTCTCTTTCTACTGTTCACTTCAACACTCTTGCTCTTGGTGTAGAGCGTTCAGCTAGCATTCGTTTCAACACAAAGCACATATAAAAAATGTATAAAAGTAACAAAATGTTACGTATACGCCTTGGCGACCAAGGGCAAATGTCACACAGAAATACACATACATACATATAAACAACATCGACACACTGACATACATATATATGCAGTGTGCAAAGTGAAATTTCCTTTCGTCTGTTAAGTGTAAGCGGCTTAGTGGTGTCGGTGGTTACGTTGGTGGCACTTGTCTTGCCGCTTGCCATTGCTGTGGTTAGAAAAGTAATTCGATTATAAGAAATTTACCCAAAGAAAAAGTAGAAAAAAAAAAAGAATTATATATAAAATTACACACATACATACATATATATCAATGTGTATGTGTATGTGTATGCACACTAGAGCAGTAGACAAGCGAAAAGAGCAAAAGAGCAAAATGCACGCAAGCTTCTCATTTATAATTAATTAGTGCAAAACATTTTCCTAATCGGCATCAGAATTAAATAAATGGATTTTAAATTTAATAGCAATTTATATATGAGCAACTCACTGACTTTTACATATTTGTTAATTTGAATAATTAACTATTAGCTAAACTCTCAGTTACTTCCATAATAATAAACTTAATTTCATAATCCAAAAGTAAAATAAAACGTCATTTAAATTTTCATAAAATGAGATTTTCGTAAATAAATTTTATGCATAGTTTTTGTTTTAGTTTTTTTGCTGAAATTTTTTCATTTATTATTTATTTTTTTTTAAGGAAAATACTTTTAAGCATTTTAATTTTAATTTGTAACATTAAAAAGTAAAGTTACATTGCAGTAAAAGTAAAAAAACAAAAATAAAATAGAAAAAATTAAGTGAAAAAACAAAGTGTAAGCTGAGAGATAAAAAAAAAAATTCATTTGAAGTTGTTCGTTGTCTTGTTTTTTCTATGGCAATTTATTATTATTGTTGTACTTTTTTTCTTGTAGTATTTTTTTGAGTATACACGTACGTATACACGTACACCGAGGCACACAGACATGCATAAACATGCATGAACGTGCATAGACATGCACATGCATAGAGTGAAAGATGAGCAGAGGTAAAGCTAAAGTGTCAGGATGCCATTGCCTCCATAAAACTGTTAAAGTTTTAATGACGAACGCTCAACGGCAGCAACAAGAACAAGAACTGAAAAACGAGCTGCAGCCTCAAGTGGCAGCAGCAGCAGCAGAAACGCCAGCTGCAGCAGGAAAAGGCGAAAGGCATGGCTTTAGAAGGCTCTTTGGAAGGCAGCAGAAGTAGCAGCAGTTAGAATGACATTAACAATAGTTGGCAATGCGGTAAAAGCAATTTTGAGCAATGAAACAAAGGTACAAGAACAGAGACAGAAATAAAGTGCTAGTGTGTGTGTGAGAGAGACATAGAACTAGAAAGTTGGTATGGCAGGAAAAGAGCGAAACACTGAGACAGAGATAGATAGACAAGTGCGACAACTCAACTTATACTAAAGTGTGCATGAGTGCAAGTACCTATTGTCTACATGCATGTGCATGTGCATCTATATCTAACTCTCTCTCTCTCTCTCTCTCTTTCTTTCTCTTTCTGTATGTCAACTGCTAAATGTCATGTGGTTCACGAATATTTTTTTTACCATTTATTATACCGAACATTGTCTTTGTCAACGTTTTCTCGTTGTTTCGTTGTTGTCGCTGTCGAGGTCTTCTAATTGCTGGCGAGCGTTGTTGTATACGGCATTGCAATTAAGCAGCGACAGAACGTTGTGCAGTTCTACATTGCACGCAGACGTAATAAACATGTACTGCATGCTGCATATAAATTGTTGCATACCTTATGCGCTCGCCAGCTACAGTTGCGCGAATTTGTAAAACTTGAAGTGGCAGCAGCATGAAATCAACTGCGATGTTCAAACGATTTGTTCTAATTCGTTGATGTGCATACAGATTATAAAAACGAAGACAGATAAATGAGAGAGAGACAGATAGAGAGAGACAGAGAGAGAGGGATAGTGTGAAAGTAACAGTTAAATACAAGCTTAATGGTTAAGAGGTTTCAAGCATTGTACAAAAAGAAGACTTCATACTGTGGTTTGTCTGTGTTTTTTTTTCTTTTCATTTCTTTTCGCTTTGTTCTTACTCATTGCTGGGCAAATTTTATGTAGAAAAAGAAAAGAAAAAAAAAAATGCTTATGGTAAATCAATTTAAAACCAATTTTCGTTTGCAGTACTTTTCAAGAGAGATAGAGAGAGAGAGAGAGAGAGAGAGAGAGAGAGAGTAAGTGGAAAGTAGAAAGCGTAAAACGCAAAGCATTGCTAGAATAGTCCTTGCGGCCACAGCAAATGAGTGAAAACCGAACTTCCCCTGCCAATGACTTTGCCATCTACTTTGCCTTCGTCGCATACTCATTGCTTTTGCTTTTACTGTGGCAACAGTGCGTATTAAATATTCATTACTCTAAGCTACTTCTTTTGCTCAGCAGTGGATACAAGTTCCAAGTGCTGATGTCGCAATACCTTGCTGCATTTCTGTGTATTGTTGTTGTTGTTGCTTAAGCTAAAGGTAACCAGTTGGTGCTTCGCTTTTGGCGCGAAACTGTATTTGTATATGTGCTTATGTGTGTTTGTATGTATCTGTATCTGTGTGTGTGACGCCATTTATAAAGCTGTTTTTAAAGACATCGAATTCGAATTTCCTTTTACGGAGCTACACGTTTTCCCATTTTGTTGAACGTGATGCGAATTTTCACAAATATAAAACATATGCAATAAGTGAGACGAAGCAAAACCGAAGACATGCCTAGGCATACACACAAACACACACACACATTGAGAGACTTCAACACGCATCTCATACTCTTACCTACATTTGTATAACAACACGCGCACACATATACATATACACACAAACACATACACACACACACACACACACACACACACACACGCTCACATATTTGCGGTTGGCAACTACAAATTGTGCTCAATGCAGCGTGTAAATGCTTTGTTGCTTGATCTGCTCTTTCGCATATTGGCAATATTAACTATTCCACATGGAAAAAATCTATAAAAATATTAAAATCAATTTTCTACAGACATTAATATGCTCAATCAATGTAATCACTTAACTATTTTATTTATTTAATAAATTTGTTGAGTTAAATTACAACAATGAAATGTTTGTATTGTGAAATATAAGCAGAAAAAATATAATAAAATTATTTGAGAAATATAATAATTTATATAAATATATAAATATTATTTCTATATATTTACTTATAAAATATTAACATTTATTAATAGAATTTTAAATAATTGTATTAATTATATATGTAGAGTATATTTATATACAGTCTGCAGTAGCTTATAGTTTTCGTATTTGTACATAGCGCGTTTATACAGTTATGCCCACACTCGGGGCGTATACGTAATGTGGTTGCGTTTGCCTTGTGGCTTGCTTGCCACGGTAGTTGCAATTAATAAACGGAAACTAATTGAATTCACACTGCAATTGACACCGACAGCATACAAAGCACCGACAACAAAGAATATCACAGTGATATTTCCTTTTTTTTTTTTTTTTTTTTATTATTTGTAATATTGTAAGTATTTTAAGATATCACGATATGCATATCAATTTAATACATATACGATTATGCAGCTATATTTATACATCACGTTTTTTGACAGGCCAACAGTGGCAATATAGCTAAAAATATAATTTTAAGGCTGTGCGCGCATCACATTGTTATTATTATTATTATTATTATTATTATTTTGTGCTTGTTCAACAGACATTTTCATTGTTGTCAGTGTTTGGCGGGTCATGTATTTTTAGCTGGCATACAATCAATAACAAATAACAAATTTACATAAGCTGAAAGAATTATATGACAGGCAAGGTATATATAAGCACAAGTAGCAGCATATAGCTTCATCCAATTATATAAGTAAGTATTTTATTTTTTTTTTTTTTGCGGCAAGTGAAACTAATTAAAATGGAAAGCAGGCAAAATTTCCGTTAGTTAAGCTAATGGCAATAACTGCTTAAATACTGGTCTATATCTATGCTCGGAAATAGAATCGAAAGGAAAGCAAATAATGAATTTCGAATATCAAATACATCTATGTGTATGTATGTGTATATGTATATGTTTTACCATACCAAGTAAAAGATTTCCTTCATTACGATATTGTCTTTGGTTTAGCCAAGCTTGAATTGATGGCAACAATTCCAATGAAGTTTCATTGTGTCAGTCTTTGTGATAAATGACAGACTGTTTACGATTATTTCAAGTGTATTTAATTGCTGCTGTGCAATTGACTTTAAATAAACACAAGCATCGTGCATGCAACAAAATCTGCTATCAGGCAGACCAAGAGATAGACAGATAGACAATGCAGACTTGCTAAAAACACAGACAGCAAAACAGACATACATACAGACAGATAGAGAGATAGACAAGCAGACAGGCAGACAGAGTTGATAGACAGACCGACAGAGTAAGACACCTGGGGGATGCTATATTAAAATGGAACAAAACCGAGCCACAGTGCGTATACACAATGTTGATAATTTACTCCGTTCTTATCTGGACTAAAACGTAAAACATACGCATCGTTGAACTGACTAGAACAACAACGATGACAACAACGATGATGACAACAACAGCAACAATAACAACAAATAACAATTTCAAGTAGAATAAATCTAGACATTTGCCAAATATATATGTGAGATAAACATATGTTATACACGAAATTGCGCATACGCCTAGTTAAATATTAAATAACTTGCACAATTTGCAATATATATGCTATTTATTTCAGCAAATTATTTTGCTATGCATCATGTAACGAAAAAAAAAAATTAAAAACAATTCACCTTGACAGCCAAACAGTCGATATATAAAATATTTAATATTCAAAATTATTTTATTTATATATCGATGAGATTTTAGCGCTAGATAAAATTTAAAAATATTTTCAATATGACTAAAATTATTACAGTTATTTGCTTATTAAATAATTCTAATTGATTCTAAAATTTACACACAAATATATAAAATATATATTTATATATATACTATATATATATCAACATATGTCAACGAACCACTTTTCAATAACATCAACCATCGGCCTTCATATAGCTCTCTTAGTGTTCAGCTGTCGTCGCTTCTTTACGCTCACATTTGCTACATCTACAGCGCGCTCAGGCAGCTCATTAACTTTGCAACATCAACACTTAGGTAAAGGAGCTGAAAGTGAGTATGCAGTGAAAGCTGAGGGACATGCAGTTACAAAGAGGAGAAGTATGCAGTGCTCAGTGCACTTTCAAGTGTGCTACATAAAACTTGAGCTATTTAACTACATCTATCGCAGTTTCTGTTTGTCAGTTTGTTTATTTGTTTATTTGTTTGTTTGACATTCCGCGTGGCTGTTGGTCCAAGTGCGTTGTATAAACATTTATTCGGTGAGTCATAGTTACGCACGAAAGATACGAAACAGAGACACGTTATACCTCCCCCCCCACTACCCATGAAATCTACTGCAGCTGTTGTTGCGCAGAAGTTTTATGCAATGCCTGCACACTTATGCTATTATATCGTAGGTTGTGTCAGTTATAAGTAGCAAGCGCTTTGTCATGTATGTATATAAAGTATTATTATATGCGAGGGTAGAAATTGTGAATGTCAGTTGGTTAGTTTATGCCAAGCATGCAAGCAGTGTATGTAATTTGCTTACATCTTATGCTCAGGGGTCTGATTTGCTATAGCATACTTTTCAGCGCCTTCTTCTGATTGTTTGTTTGCCACTTTGAGTTCTTGATGTTATTATTGTTGCTGCTGCTGTTGCTGTTGCTGCTGCTGCTACTGTTGTAGTTGAAAACCAAGTCCCAAAGTCTCATGCTTATTACATCAAGTAAGTACACGTGCATTTGCCAAAAGGGCGCACATACTTGTTGGGGCGTGGCACTATGTAAATCTGCACTGACACACACACACACATATATTATTGTTTGCGGCGGCTAAGGCAGCAGCATAGAGACAGATGTTGTTTCGCAAGTATAGTAAGTTCGTCAGTTGTTGCGTATTATACTACGCTTCCCTCTCTCCTGCTCTCTCTCTCTCTTTCTCTCTCTAGGGCACATTTAAAGCCAGCTTAATTTTTCATGTGCCTGCCACAATAATCCAGAGAGTTGCCACTTTGACTATTGTTATTGCTGTTGCTGTTGCTGTTTGCAGTTGTTCTGTTCATCTATTTTATTTTTGATCTCTTACACTTACACTTGCCAAGTGGATTGTCTCTCTTATGTGTTGATTAACTATAAAGATTTATGCAAGTGTTAATACACACAACAGTGATGAAAAGCGATATATGAAATTCAAGTTTCCTCGTTTCGATAGAAAAAAAAAAATAATAATAAATTTTTATTATGTAATTTTTAAATAATATTTTCTTGTTGTTGTTTGCTTTTTGCTTAAAAATATTGTTAGTTGACTTTATGCTGAGTATGAGCATAAAACTGACCTCGTATAACAAACTATAAGTTGTAGCTTATTGTGTCGGCTTGCTTGTCAACTCAGCACGTCTTGCACATTACTCATACGTCACGTGGTGCCTGTCATGAGTTTGCTTGATGCCTTAGGTCTGATGCTAGCTCTTGCTGCCCCATTGCCTGGCTGACTGACTGCCTGGCTGCCTAACTGCCTGACTCCCTGGGTGCCTGGCTGCCTTCAATGGTGACGTGCAATTTCAATGGTCAATCAAAGCGTTCGAAGCAACTAGCTCAATGCTATATATATAAATTGTATATATTCTATATATACCTATATATGTTTTTTTTTTTGTTGTTGCTATTTTTCTTATTTTATTGATATGCTTGTTGTGCTTGTTATCGTTGCCGTTATTGCTGTTGTTGTTGCCAGCCACATGACAATGCCAAGTAAAATTGCATGAGCTCACATAAAATTGCCAGTAGCGCGCTACAAGCAACTCACACACACACACACACACACGCACATACACAGACACATAGCGAACTCTGTGGGTTATGTGAATGACAGATGCGCGAGGTCGCATAGTTGAGCATAGGGCAAAATCAATGATGCTATGCTAGCGAAGCAAGCAATACATGCTGCAGTCGATTGACTTGGATTGAGATAAAACAGCGCCAAATTTTTTGATTCTGTTTCAATTCTTATTCGCCACAATAAGTTTCTGCTGTAGCAAATTTCAAGTTGCATCTGCAGAGAAATGCATTCTGGTAAAACAGGTGAAACCATCTGTAACAGTATCTGCGTTGTGGTTGATAAAGAAAGTAACAATTTCTCTTGCATGATGTTGAAGTATGCGTTACGTTTCCTTACGCTGTGTGTGTGTGTGTGCGGTATTTTATGCACTACTTGCGACTGTAACCTACAACTGCTACTGCTACTGCTGCTGCTGCAAAGAATTTTAAATAATTTTCAAATTTGATAGAAGTGTCAGTTGCTCAATGGCTCAGTGGCTCAGTTTCTCAGTTATACAGTAACATAGTAGCCATTGGCATGCCACGCCCATATCGCTTGTAACATATGCCAGACGGAAGCTTCAACGGAAACAGTCAACGTGCCAGGGCGTTTTGAGGTAAGCTGTCAAGCAATGCTATGCATTCAATGACGAACAGTGCTCATTCATTCTGTCTTTCTCTCACTCTCTCTCTCTCTCTCATTCTCTTTTTTTCTCTATCTGCTGCATAATGTAAATGGTTGCAGGGCATCGTTGTTGTAGTTTGTTGTTGCAACTGCATTGTGCAGGCGGCAAAAGGATATCGTAAAACGTATCGTCAGAGTTTCCGTATCCTATTAAGTGTGGAAATTACTTTCATATGCACATTTTGATTTCCTAGTAGCAGTCTTTTTCAATGCAACAACTTCCACTGTTGTCTGCTACCGTCCTAAAGGGCACACACATACATACATACACAATCAGACAATCGTAGGCGCCACAGGAAGGATGCACAGGAAAAATAACTGCTGGCAAAAAAAAAAAAAAAAAAAAAATTCTTGTAGCTTCAACAATTCTATAACGACATCAAATAACATAGAAAAAAAAAAACTAAGCGAAAACTATATTAAAACTATAAAATTTAAATCTCACTTTATATTTTCACTCATACTACAAAGATTTATTTACAATAATTTCGCGTGAACAACAGTTTATAATTATAACATAAATTATTTCAATTGAAAATTTACAATTTACATGGAAATAATTTGAAAATTACTTAATTATTATGCCATGTTTATGCCAGGCAACAGAATGTTATATAAATACAAAAGTAACAACAGTAACAACAACAACAATAACATGCAAGGCATAGTTCATTGTTTATACATAAAAATCCATAAAACATGCATTTATTTTGTTGCATTTCAATTTGCACAATGAACACGATGTTAACATGTTGAACGTCGTATTGAATGTGGCATAGTTATTTTTTTTCTTCTACTATTTAAATAATTGCAAATAATACTTATTAAGTGTGTCACTAAAATAATTTTATTTGTTTATGATTAATTGACAGACACGGAAAAAAAATATCAAAAAATTATTCAAATATAAAAATGAATAAAAAAAAAAATAAACAAATTGCAAAAAGTAAGTAAATAAATAAAAAAAAAAATATACAGAAAAAAAATGATAAAAGAATTAACTAAAAAAAATATTTAAAAAAAAATTAACTCAATAAATAATAAATATAAAAAAAAAAAATTTTTTTAATTAAACTAATAAATATTTAAAAAAATATATATAAAAATAAAATATATGACATAAAAAAATGAAAAAAAAAATGCTTGCTTTGTATTTTGTTCGGACTCCCTCGCCCTAATTGCAGGGTATCAAATTAATAAGTTAATTAGAAACTAGCATAATAAACAGTTGACTTTAACTATGAATAAATTAACATAAATAAATTTTGCATATGATTAATCGCATTATGAAATTCAAATAAAATTAAAGTTAAGCTAACCCTTTGAAATTGACCTTGGCCAATAAATGTTCAGTTATGACCTTCCCAGGGTCGATGTTGCTATATTATAATAAATCATGCAAAATCAATGATGTCTAAAATTAGCAAAAGAGAGAGAGAGAAAACGAAAGAAAACAAGTTGAAAGAGAAGAGAGAAAAATAAATAAATAAGATAGTGAAGGAAAGAAATAATAATAAACTCTGCAGAACCGTAACAAAGCCCCAACATCATATAGGCCACTGAAATATGGCATGAAATGAAAGCTAAAGCTAAATAATACGTAGCTCAAAACAATAATAATAAAACAGAATCAAAAAACAACAGAAAAGGAACGAAAAAAAAAAGTGAGAGAGAGAGAAGCAAATTGAAGCCGAATACGATAACAACAAGAAGAAGGCAACTTGGACAGCAAGCAGCAGCAGCAGCAGCAGCGGCAGCAGTAGGAACAACAATACCAACACTAAGAACAAGTAGAAATGGCATGTCCCTGCGTTTTCCTCAAACGATAAACCTTTACACTTCATTAGGCATGGAAAATTTCATGCTTCAACAGCTTGACGCTGTGATGACGGCACCAAAGGGTTAAAGCCGATACCGTACCATAGCCGTGTTTAATCAGTGAATCAGATGATTCAGTTTCACTCGATTCACTACGTTCGTTTGTCATTTCGCATTCGACATGCAAAACGAAACAACAAAATTGATGCGAAATGCTTTACAAAAAAACAAAAAAGAAAATATTTACAAACTACTCGACTACAGATTACCCTGCAAAAATAATATTTAAATATTTCTAGTGCTAGTATATCTCACATTTTCCTCAGTAAATAATTACAATAATATTTTACTAATAATATTTTAAAATATATAAAAATAAAAAATAAAATAATAATAAATGGTTTAAGAAATCTCATGCTTAATCACAGACACTCCATAAATATTATGTATAGGGTATAAAATATGTCAAGAATTGCAATGCAAAAGAATTTGCTTTTGCCACGTTCCTTTGCTCTTTTCATTTCGCTTCTTCACTCTAGTTATTTCGAGTGTTTTGTTATTTTCCAAAGTTGTTTGTGCATTTTTCACTTACAGCCAATTTTCACTGGTGACAACATCAATAAGAAGACAACAACAACAACAACAACAGCAGCAACGAGAAGAGCATCAACAAGAGCAGCAACAGCGACAGCAGTAGCAGTAATGTGAAGAGCAGTCTTTGTGACATTGTATTGACATTCAAGGCATCGTTTGGCAACGTTGCGTATACGCAATAATGTAACTTATTCGCTTATAAAAATTGAATTAAAACAGAAATACAGCAAACGGCATACGAAATTAAATACAAAATATATAAAATACATATATAAATAAATGTATTTGCAACGGCAACTTGCAACTTGCAATTTGCAGCAAAAACAAGAAAAACAAAAAAAAAATAAAAATAAAATAAAATTTTATTGCAATTCCATGGAAAATGTCATTCTGTGTGTGTGTGTGTGTGTGTGAGAAAAAAAAATAATTGCACGTACAAGTTTTTTAATTAAAAAGTACGCGTGAATTGTGTCAAATGTGCGTGAAAGGTGTAAAACAAAAGCAATGCAGAAACTTTAACAGAAAATCTCTGGACCAACCGCTGTGTAGCTTCTTCACATGTTGCACTCGTTGTATTGTGAAAAACTTCTTTTACTTTTGCTGTAACATTTTTTCTTGAAATTTTCTTAAATGACAAATGAACATTTTTCAGCATAATACAAAAGAAGAAGAAAAAAAAAAAACATTTTTAATATAACTTTAAGGCTTAAAGTGTAATGTATTGTATGCGTGTGTATATGTGTGATCTTAGGGCATATTTTGCAGCTGACTTTACATTCGTGCAACTAATCATGCTGCCAAAATAAGCACAAAATGCTTTACCATTTCTCTTTTGCTGTTTAAGCCACAAGTACACTAGCGTGACAGTTGGATGCTGAAAACGATATATGCTACATAGCACATAGTAGACATAGTGGACTCAGTAGACTTAGTAGACAACAGTAGACTTAGTAGACAACAGTAGACGTAGTAGACATCTCTAACAGTGTTGTTCGCATGCATAGAAATTTTAAGCTTTGTGATAACGCGAGTAGCACGCTCAACATTATTAATTTTAAACGCCTGCTGTGTGTTAGGTACATGGACAGCAGGTGGCAGGTGGCAAGTAGCAGTGGCAAAACCACAATACAGTTACCATTGTTTGAATGTAAATTTCTAGTTAGAGTGAGATGGCAAATGTATATAGGTTTCATGGCCATAGATGGTATTCATATTCATTCATAAATTTCATGGCATAAGCGTGCAAAAATTGTACAAGTATTTGAATTTAATTATGAACTCAGTTTCGTGGCATAGACAATGTGTAAAAGGTATAAAAGGTAACGTTAACTGCTTGCGATACGCTTTGCTGCCGTTAAAGTCACCTTGATAAATGGCATATTTTGTGGTAGCTTGGTTTTTGCGAAAGAAAGAGCGAGACAGAGTGAAAGTGTAAGTTCACTTTAAATTCAGTTTTATCTTTGTCTCACTCACATTTCTGCTCGTATGCAAACATTTGTATATAGAGACAAAGTCATTTATATGTATTTCATATATAAAGCTCTTTTTTACCTTCAAGGTCTTCCATTACTCACACACATACAAATACATAGTTGAAAGGGTTACAGCTGACTGCAGCTGGAGTTTGTCCTTGCCTTGTGAGCGATCGCTACACAAGCCGTTGTAAGTGCGCGTGCTGCGCTCAAAGGAAATGCCTCACTGCATGCAACAATGTGCAAGTCAAGTTGAACAGCATGCAATTCACTGAGTCTACCTTTTAGTGCTCTCAGTGCCTTCTGAGTTCTGCACTAACTGCTACTAGGCAGCAGCAACATTAGGAAGCAGAACGAATGAGACCAACAGCTTGACTTTACACCTTGATGCAATTTAGTGTAAAATTGCAGCCAGGCGTTTATTTTACTCGACTTCTTTTACACATCTACTGCTGCTGCTGCTGCTATATTCTCGTCTACTTGACTTGACTTTTTGGTAAATTTCATGCTCACTGTGATTGGCATAAGCAGCTTTACTTAGCAGCCCCGTTATGCAAATGTCACGTCACGTAATATCTAATGTTATGCAAATATGCATTTTCTCTGAATAGATTTCTAATGAACTGATGCTGACTTGAACTTACTTTAAGAATTTGATTTTCTAGCAGTTTTGCCTAAAATATAATTTGAGAAATTCTATCAATAATTAAAGATTAAAGTTATATTATCTCTAGCAGCTATATATCAAAATAAGAATTAATATAAAATCAAATGTAATTAATTTTGCTTTTATGTAAGCTAAAATCTGCAGCATATTAAACAGTAAGCTGTAATCAGATATAGATTATAGCCACAATAGATGAATAATAACAATGATAATAATGCTATGCCTAGATGATGCCATGGATATGCTTCAAGTGGTAGCAAATGGCAAAATAAAGCATTGATGGAACAATATCACATAACGAATGCCACCTGTAAGTGTGCATGTATATGTGTACGTGTGTGTGTGTACGTAATATCTAGATCTGACACTCTTACGTATACTTCAATCAGTTAGTCTGTGCTGAAGTATACAGCATATAGGAATACAGGAATACAGTATACAAAGAGTAAGACAGAGACAGTGAGAGAGTGTGAGAAAGAGAGAGAACGACAGAGAGATTCAAAGATTGGCACTGGCACAGGTTATGCCATTAAATTGCAATTCCTTTCGATTTGCGCTACGTTCTTTGCCCATTTATCTCACAACCTCTACTCCTCATACACTCTCTCTCTCTCTATATCTCTCTCGCTCTTACTGTCATTCTCTCCCACACACTTTCTAGCTTCTTGGTTGCTCTGTGCTCTGGGCTCTGACTGTGCCTGTGCCTGTGTTTTATGCAATCTTCTAGTCTTATGCCCTTTAATCTGCGTCGTGTACTTGACACAAATGCCGCATAAAAAAAAAACAACAGCAACAACAGCAAGACAAAGTTTATGCACATGCAAACTCTACAAACATACAAATACATACTTCTCTCTCTATGTACAGCTGCACTTTGCATAAATGCAGAAGAGAAGCAGAACGCATATGCCAGAGTCGCATGGCGCATAAATCTAGCGCTGAAATGTATGCTATACATTTATATATGCGCACTGAAACAATGCCAGCAGGTAGCACAAGTAGCAAAAGAAGTCAACTGCAGGTCGAGGCGACACAACGTACAACGTACAACTTGCAACTTGCAACTTGCCATTGCACAGCAGCAAAAAAAAAAAATATATACATACAGAAATAAAAGAAAAAAAAAAAGAAATACGCATACACAAGGAATGGAAAGTGCAGCGTTGCCTTTATTAATTCTAAATCATGACAGACGCGCAGCCGGAAAGCGAAAAAGTGAGCACAGTACGTTGCATACATTTAAATCGCATGCAAATGCTTTCAGTGTACATAACGGAAACAATTCAAATGCAAAAAAAGAAAAATCTCTCTCTCTCTTTCTCTCTTTCTCTAAATCTCTCTTTCTTTTTGTGTTTTATTTGAAGTGTCCACTTAAAGGTGTTGCCTTTAGTCTGTAGCCTATTGACTGTAGCATTTGCATTGTGAGTGAAGTTCAACTAAGTTGATTGGCAATATGACAGAGTAGAGTTCAACAAGCCACTGAAATATAAGCCGGAAGCATTTAAGTCTCTATCTCTCTCTCTCTCTGTCTATCTCTCACACTCTCTTGTTGTATCTTTCATCTAGTTAAAGCTGCAGCTTGTGGTATATGACACCGTTGCCTGCCCCAGAGTCTGTGCACTGTTTGCGCTATCACGTACGTTGGCCAACAACTGTGCGACAGCTTAAAACAAAATGTATTCATACAAACACACTGAGCCCTGCGATGGCATTAATGGCGAAAAAAGCAAAATGGTTAGACGTGCCTAGGCCACACAAGAACAGAACAGCATAAAAAAAAAGAATAGAAGAGAGCAGCGTAGAGCAGAGCAGAGCTTAGCTGAGCGAAAACCAAGTCGGCCAGAGTTGAACATAGCCGCAATTGTAGCATCAGAAACAACAAGCAAAAAAAAAAAAAAAACAAAGTACAACAGCAACAACAACAACAACAACAACAACAACAACAACACGAATAGCAGCAATCCGTTTGTGAACGACTGCAGCCTATGCTGCGTATGAGTAATGTGCGGCTTTCTTAGCCGCTTTTGTAGTCATTTTGTATGTAGTTGTAGTCTAGTACCAAGTAGTTTTCAATTAGTTCAGCCTTGACAGGCAACACACACACACACACACACATGCAGAGCAGCGTTGAGTGCTTTGTGCTCTCTCTTTCTCTCTCTCTTTTACTCTTACTAGCTCTCTTTCACTCTTGTTTGTTTATTGCTAATAGCCAGAGTTTTGACCAAGTTACTTAGCGCATCAATGTAGCAGCAGCAGCAACAGCAACAACAACAACAACAACTACGCTGTTGGTTCAACTGTAAAACTGGTTAGATTCCTTTTACTAGCAGAGTGACGCAACTAGAGTCTGACCAACCAATCAAGCGACCCCAAGCGATCAGACGGGGCATGTTGCAAGAACGAGCATTATCAAGCCATCGATTGCGTACATTTCTTTTTTCTTTTTTTTTGTTTTTTCTTTTCATTTCAATGGCATCGGCAATGGACTAGTGAAAGCTTTTAGCCAGAATTGTACACGGCAATCACTTCAAATGCTGCAGTAACAGCAGCAGCAGCAGCAGCAGTTACGGCATCAACTGTTGCAAATTGCGAACGCGTCAAGCGACTGTCTCTTAAGCCTCTGCAGTAAAAAATGTGCAGTACATTTTCGAGAGCTAAACAAAGTAGGATACATAAGCTTGTCCAAAGCACACGCAATTTCAATGCAGTCAAAAAAAGTCAATTTATAGTATTACATCAATTTATAATATTATATCAAACAGTCAATTAATTTTTCACAAATAATTGAAATATTTAATTGATTTGTAAACTATTTAAATTAGATTATTTTTTTAATATTTTTATTTAGCGTAAATATCATTAAAATTAATAAATATTTTGTGCAACATTATACGATTTTAAATAAAAAAAATAAAAACTTTTGTTATTTTTTTTTTAAATTATAATAAAACATATTTATACAAAATATAATTAAGCACTAAAAATAAAAATAATTAAAATAAAAAAAATGTATTGAATGTCAATATATAAATCTAACAATTAGTAAAAATTATTTTAAATAATATTTTTATTACAATATTAAATAATATTAAATATAAATAAATTCATTAAATTAATTTAATAATTATTAATAAAAATTAATGAATTTTCTCTAAAAAAAAAAAAAAAATTAAGTCTACAATATATAAAAAATATTAAAAATTAATTTAATAATTATTTGCTATATTAATTAAAATTTCTGAGTTATCAAAGTAACATTTAAAAATTATCGATTAAGAAAGTGTATTCGATGGTGACTCACCTGAAGCAGTAGCTGCTTTCACTGCTTTCAACTAAATGTTGATCAGCTAAGCAGATTACTTTCAGCAATTGTGGCGTAACGACTGCAGCATTTAAATTTTGTATTAGTTTCATGTATTTTACTTTCAACTGTATTTATTTCAAGTATTCCTAACAGAACACATGAATGTATGGCATACAGTAGTAGTAGTAGTAGTATATGCACATATAGTATTCACATACAGTGAGTGCCAAATTAAATTCCAGTTAACTCAATCAGGAAATAATGGTAGCAAAAACAAACAGAATGTCAATTTTTTTTTGTGATTATTTACACAACGCGCACATTGAGTTCAATTGACTCGATCTTCCGCGTGTGATGCTGATTGCAATTGATATAGTGGGATTGAGGCGAAAGCAGAAGCAAAGGTGTGGGCGGAGGCAGAGGCGGAGGCAGAAGCGAAGGCATTTCTTCGGTTGATAGCATTTTATTAATAAAGCCACAGAACTGACTGTCCAATCCCCTGACGATAGACAAAGGCAGAGTGAGAGAAAGACAGAGAGAGTGAGAGTGTAAGAGAGAAGCTGAACATTTCACAGTTACTGCCAATTTTTTTTCATAAATTTATAACCAAAAGCCGTAACGAACGGCAGCCGTTGCTTGTCGTCCTTGTCGCCCTTGCCGTCAGTGGATTCTGTAGCCGGTTTCGGTAGTCGTCAGTTTGGCAAATGTTTTATTGCGTACATAAATTGCAATTAGCCTTAGCGCCTTGCTGGGATAAATGTGCGGCAATGTTAGGCGCCAGCACACGCCAGGACACCCCAGGATACGCATGTGTGCGCCCATTGGGAGCGTCCCAATATGACGAACTGGGTTAACAAAACATCAATTGGCTTATTAATGTTTGCAGTGGATGCCAACCGTCTGCAAAGACAACATTTCCCAAACCAACCAACCAACCAACCAACCAGCCAACCCGCCAGTCAACCAAGCAAGTAACAAAACCGACAACAACAACAGAAGAAACAGCAGCAATAATAAGAAACCATCACCAAAAAAAGTCTCGATTGGCAACGCGTGCGTCCAAGTGGCGCCCCAAGCACATGGCCAGACTTGGACTTTCATTTCTTGGGACAGTCACGCCTGTGCTTAATGTGAAATTATGGCTTTAATGCGCTGCCAAATGTCAAACGTCATTTTTATAATATATGTATACAAATCGTTCGCTTTGCTTGCGCATTCTAATTGCCACGCCCCAAACATGTTATTACCAAGCAAAGGCGCATATTAGGCATAAACTTAAATTAAAAATCATCCACATTTATATTATATATACAACACATACATATAAAAACCAATTAGTGCACAATGTTGGCAATCATGTTTTTTTTTTACAAATTACAATTTGCAGTTTTTACTGCAGACTGTGGCAAAGGATGCATGCATATTGTACATTACATTAAATTCATCATTCGTCATTTACAAGAATTTTAAATAATTTGATTTATTATTACAATAAAATTAAATTAAATAAAAAATATTTACAAAATAATTATTTTAAATAATTTATAAAGTTAATCAAGCTTGAAAAGAGTATTTAAAATAATTCAATTTAATTTTAAATTATACAATTTTTCAAATAAAAATATTTGCCATAATTTTTTTTATATTTGAACAATGAATAATTCAAATTTTCAGCTTATTTTTTTTTGTTGTCTATATTTCAGTTTTAACAGTAATTTAAATAGATTTGAGCTTCAAAAATATCAATAAAATTTTTTTTTCTAAATGTTTGTTATATTCAAATGCCATTTTATTTATTTTATTTTTTTTGCATGACATTTGGTATTATAGATTTACGTATTTTCTCACGCAGCTAAAATGTATGAGAAATATAGCAAATATTTAAAAATTCATCAAAATTAAATAAAACAAAAAAAAAAAAACGAAATATAAAGTAAAAAATTCGTAGTTTAGATATGAAAATTGACGAAAGTTCAATGAGAAAAAAATATATATATATATTTCACAATTTTCAAACTGTATTTTTCAATAAAATTCGACTAATACTTGCACACACGCACACTCACACATACATACATATAAGCGCACGAACGCGGCCACAAGTGAATTTTGACTGGTTTTATTTTATTCACACTTGCATCGATTGCTCTTCTCGGCTTTTTCTAGCATATTTAAAATGAAAAAAAAAAAAATAAAAAAAAAATAAAATAAATAAATAAAGAAACAAAGCATACATAAATTCTGCAGGACAAACACACAAGTTGAATGCCAATTTGATTGATGGACTCTGTATATGTATATGTAACATATATGTGTGTGTGGGTGTGTATAGTTATTATGGGAGAAAACAGTTTCCACTGTGCAAAAAAAAAAAAATAGGCAACACTTTTTCCTTATTTCATCAGCCTTTATTTTACCTAGTGAACGCGTGTATACACTTCAAAGCATGTGTGTGTGTGAGTGAGCTGTGATTTCTTTTATGCTGAAGGCAAAAGCAATGTAAAAACATTTAAGGTTTCAATTAAGCAAAATCCCAAACGTCCGTAAAATAAAATAAAAATAAATAAAATAAAAGAATGAAACCCTAAAGGCAGCCACACAATGAAAGCACAAGGAATAAAAAAAAAACCAAAGGCAGCTGTAAAGCTATAAAGAAAGCATGAGGACGAAAAACGAAGGAGGCAGAACAAGCAACGGTTAGTTGTTAGAAAAATTTTTGAGTAATCAATTTGAGGCTGCGGAATAATATATATGTAGATATATATATATATAAAACTAAATGCAGAGCATCGGTCAATCCTTTGGCTCAGAATTTAAGCTTCTACTATGCTGTGTTGCCTTCATTTTTTTGAGCTTACGTGCAGCAACATGACAAACGATGGCAAACTGTGAGATTTTACAGGCTTCTATCGGTGCGTGTGTGTAAATATCTCAGCAAGCAGATTTTGTATTCGTGTGTTAGTGTGTGTGTGTGTGTGTGTGTGTGTGCAAGTGTTTGGCAACAGGCAAATCCTTCCATCAGATGTCAAAGTTTAGACTATAACGTCCACTTGAGCTATATTGAGATTTATTGTGCTTTTCAAATACTATAAAAAAAAAAGAAAAAGTAAAACTAAAAATAAAAAAAAAAGGAAATTGTTAAAGCTATATAAAGGTTTTAGCCTTTTTGTCTTTTTGGCCTTTTAAACATGCTACGTATCATTAATTATAATCACTGCACATTGACGTAGTTTATTTGTTTTTCAATTCGCCAGCTAAAAAATTTATGCGGCAAGTTATACATAGGCGTCAGCTTGCCTTTCAATTTCACTTGCAGTTGCAGTTGCAGTTCTAGTTGCAGTTACAGTTTTTTATGAAGTACATTTAAGAATTGCCTGCCACGACAAAAGAAAATTCTAGCCTGGCATCGTGCCAATTTTCCACCCACATTTTCTTAGCAGCCTCCATTGCTATAGAAATCAACAACTTACACTTTCTTTCAGTTACTTGAATCCGATCACTTGGACTTGGAGTATTCACTGCAGCTGCAACTGAAGCTGCAAAAGTTGTTTTGACACTTTTTTGGTACAACAAAAAAAAAAAACATTGCTGGCACTATGAAAAGTAGGCTCAATGTGGAAGTTCCATAAAACGCAAACCTTACATGAGAAATGGTAATGAAAATAAATATAAATTTTTGTAAAATTGAAAAATTGTTGAAATTGAAATGAAAATGAAAATGTTTTCTGGAACAGCATTGTTTGCAAGTTTTACTTGTGTGTGTGTGTGTGTGTGTATTTTGCTTGCGCATGTGTTGAAATGGTCGACTGATTAAGAACCTGCAGAACTTTCGCTGATACTTATTTTCTCAAAGTGATACATTTCGTTTTTTTTTTTTTCATGTGGCCTTCTTATGAAGGCTTGAACTGTATTTTCTTTTCTTTTTACTTGGCTCTTGTTATATTTTTTTTTTGTTGCCTTTATTTTGGCTTTTTATCTTATCGATGTTTTGCGTTGTCCTTTGGCTTGGCCTTTCTTGTTTGTCGCAGCCTTCGCTATTATTTCGCCATCCACTTTTGCTTAACCCAGTTCCAGTTCCAGTTCCCTGCATTTTATTATCTGGATATTCTCACACAACGAAATGAAACGAAACGAAACTTTGCAATGTAAATTAAATGCCGATGCCGCCGAAAGTTTTTGTTGACATTTTCGTTTCGTTTCGTTTTGTTTTTATTTTTTTTTTTTGTACTTTTTTATTTTGTTTTTTTTATTCCGGGTTTTTTTTTGTTACTGTGGCTAACCCACAAAAAATTACATGTACAAAAGTATATACAAAATTTTTTTATTGTTGCTGTGGAACCAACAAATAAATGTGGTTTAAACATGACAAGCCGCTGTGGGCCGCCGGCTCGTTATCACCAAATATTTTTGCACACGAAATGAGCGAATAAATAAACTTTGGCCCGAAATGTGAAATGTGAAAATGGAGTATGAGTATGAAACACTCACTCTCTCACTCACACTCACATTCACTCGGTCAGTGGGACCAAGCGAGCAGTGAATGCAAAGAGAACACGGGACGAATGGATGCCAGAGAAGACGACTGCGATGTTGATGTTCATGTTGATGATGATGATGATGATGATGATGATGATGGTGATGAAACGAATGAAGTGCCGGCGGAGTGCAAATAATGTTGCCTACCTTGCGGCACACGGCAAATAAGCAAGCGGCTTGGCATTTGGTTGCTGCTTGGCCTGCAGAGTTGGTCGCTAGCGGGTCGAGAGGTTTGCCTGACCGTTTATGGTCGTCACTTTTTTGGCCTCCTGTTTGACAAATAAAACGTGAAATGTCAGGGCGCAAAAAAGAGAGTAACCAATAAAAGCTTAATTAACTGTTTATGGCCATGGCATGTTAACAGTCCCAAAAAAAAAACAGAAAAAAAAAACCCAACGACCGCATACACTCCACAGTCATTAATTTGCAGTTGTAGAGTTCGAGAGAATTGGAGCAGGAAAATGTATATATATATATATATATATATATATACGGTAGCCTAGGATTGATTGAGATACACGCAGAGGTTGAGGGTCCGGCTACTAACAGAAAGTAAACAATATTCCAAAACAAAGATGAACTAAAAAAAAAAAAAAAATCAAAAAAAAAAAACAGTTGAAAAACAAGTAAAATCAACTAGCTGTAAAATGATTTGTGTGACCAACTATGCGCATACCCTGTAATCTGCAAATTAAACAAACACTCTGTTTCACAATATAATTTCAATATTATTTTATCTCTGACTTTTTTTATAATCTAAAATTTTGAAATTATTGTCGAAATCAATTTTGGAAGTATTATTGGAAAGTATTCTCAACTTTTCAGTTCAGAACTGTTTCGCTTATTTTTTTTTTATTTTTGTAATTATTTTTTTTTTTATTATTTTTGGATACTAAATTTTATGTATATTTTATATTAGCACTAAAAAATGTTCACGAAACTTATTAATAAACATGGTTTGCAATATGATTCTATTGCCGAAGTTGATAGCAATTTAGAATTGACATCAAATGAATCTCAAGAGGATCTATTACCAGTCTCTGAATCTTCACAATTATCAATATCATCGTATCATAGTACGGAAACCATCACTGACATGCCAACTGAAGATCAACAAATTGGTAATAGCAACATAGATGAGATAACACCAAACGAATCTGAAATGAATCTTCAGTCATACACTGAATCATCACAAATTTCAGTTCAAACACAAACTAAACTAGATATAACAGAAGATGAAGATCAAGAAATTGGTAATAAAAACTTAGAAGAGAAGACACCAAACATATCTGAAGCGAGTCTTCAGACATTGACGGAATCGTCACAAATTTCTAAAATAGAAATAACAGAAGATGAGGATCAAGAAATTGGTGATACAAACTTGGAGAAATGTCCAAATGAATCTGAAGATAGTCTTCAGACAATAACTGAATCATCACAAATTTCAATTGCATCGATTCGTTCGATGATAACTAAAACAAATATAACATCTAAAGATCAACAAATTGGCGACAGCTACTTGGAAGAGAAAACATCAAAGGAATCTCAAGAAAGTCTTCAGTCATCATCTGAATCATCACAAGATTCAATTTCATCACTTCAAACACAATTAGATATCACAGTTGAAGATCAACAAATTGGTGATAACAATTTAGAGAAGACATCAAGGGAATCTCAAGAGAATCTACTGATATCCTCTAATACATCACGAGTTTCATTTCCTTCGATACAAACACTTTATAAGCCACGCAATTTGCGTGCTATGTCAACAATGTGTTTCGGTGAACAATTCGAAGATTTATCCCATGAGCTGGAAAGTACAAATGATACTAGTGAATTATGCAAGAGGCTTTCGTTAAGCTACATGATGGAAAGTCAAACACTATTCTATTCTGAGAGCAGTGAACAGAATTGTAGTATGGAAGATCAAGGTAATGTCATTAGTCCAAGATTTTTTACACCAGAAGAAATTCGTAATACATTTGCCATATTTCGACTTTGTGATACAAATAATGATAATTTGATTGCGCTACATGAACTTAAAGTAGCACTAGAGAAGCTATCGGTGCCACAAACACATTTAGCTGCCAAAGAAGTGATGTCTCAAGTTGTTGGCAAAAATGAGACGCATATAAATTTCTGTCAATTTCTACTTGCTTATGCAATAATTTTGAATAATGTTGAAGTTGATACAGATTCCTCAAGTGATATTTCAAGTGAATATAAAAGCTCAACGGAAACGCTTAATATATCGGATGGTATTAGCATAAGAGATTTTTCTGATGCTAAAATTAATGAGAAAAATGTTAAAAACAGCTAAAACTTACATTTCGTGCTAAATAATGACAATAATCAAGTAATTATATATATATATATATATATTTCTATATTTTCTATTGGCAGCTAAATTGTACTTTATTACAATGTAAAGAAAATCATTTTTTCTTTTAAACTAAATCAAATGTTAAACAAATTATTTTTAAATTGTACAAAAAAAATTTCAAAAATATATTATATATAAAATAGAGTAAATTTAATATTCGCTTTCAAATTTTTATTGACCTTGTGGCTGATGTGAGTCTCATAAATCACGTTCCAATAAAAGAAAACGAAAACTTAAGTGTCCAATCAAATGTAATTGCTGCGCCGCCAGCGTCGTTTTGACTTCCAAACAAAATAAACGCAAATTTTTTTTTTTTCCACCCACCATAAGGAAATAAAGAAGTGGAATGAATATTGCTCACCTTTGCGATTTGCCCCTTTTCTCTGTTGTATTATGTGTATGTGTGTGTGTGTGTGTGTGTGTGTGTATGTGGTGCTGCTTCAATGAAATGTTCGCCACACACGCCAAGTGCCAATTGCCAACAGGCAAAACTGGCAAGCAGGCAAACAGCTTTAACAGCCCCCCAAAAAAAAACGCTGGAAATGGCGCAAACATTCAAACAGCCAATCGGTAAGTAAACCTGGCCAAGTTAGGCCGGAAGTTACCTAGCCGCAAGCCAAAAAATATTTTCGTGCAAATAATTTGCCAGCTTAACTACGTTAAGTATTTAGATATGTATTTTTATAGCCCACTTTTGCATGCTGAATATTGTGGGTATATTATTCGTGCAATGTCCCATGAGATGCCTTTAAGTATAACACATAAACTAGAGTAGACGCTCGATTTGTTAAACAGATAACTGAGAATACAGTACTAACATGGCTAACAATCTTTTTACTGTACAATTTTTTATTTTACAGATTATCATTCTTTTATATATTCTTTCAATAAATCAAATTTTATCAGATTTAAAAATTTCAATGTGTTTGCTAAAATTGAAAATAATCATTTTTTTTATTTAAATTTACTACTTTAAAAATTCTAAATTTAATTCTATCAAATTACCTACGAATTCTATTCGCTTATTTCCTAAAAAATATAAAAAAATTTTCAAAAAAAAAAATTCGAATAAAATTTTAATTATTTATTTTAATTTTTTTTTTTCAATTTTATTCATTAAAAATAAATTCTCATAAATTATAATTTATTTATGAAGATACAAAATTGTGTTGTCTCAAATTTATAGACATACAGGGTATGGCAAAAATAAGCATATTAATTCCTATTGCTTTCTGTCTGCTTTTCAGCCATACAATTATGTTGCCATTAAGCCAAACAGCGCTGTGCTGTGCTAATATTTATAACAGATTTGTGTTTTGCCATACAACCTCTCCCCGCCCCCTCATCCCACCGTCCATAACAGAACTGACTCTACCGATACGATAAATCCACGCCAAGTAATGTAGCACGCCATATACAAATTATAATGAAAACGGTGGCAGATGTATAACGCTGCGTATACGCAATGCGGGCCGACTTATGTAATAAAAATCCAACTAAAGTCAAGCGAAAATAATGAGCATAAGCATGGGCATTGTACGAAATGTAGGCGGTGACACTGTCAGGGCGTGGAAATAGTTTTCAAATTAAAATAAATGCCGCAGCTGAAACAACTTTTATGTGCCCACAGCCCACAGCACACAGCACACAGCAGCAAAAGTCAAAGGGGATGAGTATAAGAGTACAGGGGAACAAGAGTAAGACAAAGAGTATGATATGGTGGTAAGTAACAGCTACAGCTACAGCTAAAGGAGGGGGGAAGGGGGGCGCTTCGGCTGCTTTTCGACGCTCTGACTTGTCCGCACTCAGCTAACCAAAATGCCATGAAAGTAAATTCACTAGAAAATTAATTATGAACGACGACGATGACGACGATGGCGAAAAGCTACAACGACGGTGACTGAAACCAATGCAGCGAAAAGAGGATGTAGAGTGTGCGTGGTATGGCCAGGACATACCTTTTAATAGCATTGCCATCAATTTCGCTCAATTGCGCACACAATCGCATCTAATCACGTTGGAACGACCCCAACTAGCAGGCAGCAGTAACAACGAAATCAACAGCAGCTACAACAGCAACAGCAACAACAACGAAAATGAAAACAACGAGAACAACAACTGGGATCTGACGATGCTCTACCTAAATGTTTATGGTTATAGTGCTCACTCTGTTTGTATATGTACTTATATGTGTGTGTGTGTGATCTGTGTTTGTGTATGTGAATATGATGTAGAAAAGGGTCACGTGTCAAATGTCATTGACATGGTTTGTCTTGCATTTAAGTATTTGCAAACATACACACACACACACTGTTAAACAAAGATACACACTTGAGCACACACACACACACACATATACTCAAAAGAAGCAGCTTATGCCAACAAACTGACGGCGAACGCCAAAAAGTATGCCACGGTTTTGCCTCATTTGCTGTAAAATTCAACATGCTTTTGCCTCCTTTTTTTGGCTTGCTGCTAATGCAATTAGTTTATAACGAATTTTCGCTAAGAAATTGAAAAAGATCTGAAGCTGAGCAAAAACTCAACTTCAACTTTAACTAGAATGCAGCTCATGCAGGGCATGGCATAATAATAATATAATAATAATAATAATAATAATAAAAAAAATGCTTTGGCAAACTTAAAAAAAAAAAAAAGAAAAATGAATGTTGTAAAAGCTATTAAGAATTTTGTCTTGAAGCAAAAGATACAAATGCAAGCTTTAATATATATATATATATGCATGTGTTAAGAAGCAAATTTAACACATTTATATAGTCAACAAAGTGTGAAACTAATGAAAAAATACTTAAGCTCACGTCAATCTGTCAACATGACTTAAATTCAATGTCACTTTTGCCTTATATACAGTATACATATATATATATATTCATACATATATGAGCTGTCTGCCTAACAGCGTACCAAAATTTCTTTAGTCATGTCCACAACAACAACAACAAGCATTGTCAACGGAATACAAGTCGTATAACCTTGAAAGTGACCAATGAAAAAAGTTACGAATAATACGTATACGCAAAGTTAGCTGACCAGCTGACTATACCCTTTTCACTTATTTCGATGCCTTTGAGACATTTCATAGATTAGACAAAACATTTTCATATCATATTCCCCCAACAAAATGCTGTCGAAACCCAATCATAATTATGTGTATAAAAATATATGTATAAGTATATGTGTCTAAACTTCTAAGAATAGACATGGAAAACTTTAAACGGAAGGTCAAGAAATAGTTTGGAAAAGTGACATTGGAATTAAATTGGTATATGCTTTGAGGCATAGTTTATCAATTGTCCACGTGGCAGTAAGCACATGCTTGAACTCTATGCCACATGAATTTAATTACAATTTGATTCAAATTATTTTGAATGGGAATTAAAACATTTGTCGAGCACATATACATAACTATATAATTTTCTATATAACTTGAAGTTAATCGCACCATCAGCCTAAATATTTCATATGTTAATTCAAGTTACTGTTGAGACTTTGTGAGAGCTGAAAAATACTTAAAATACTTACACAAGCATCTGGCTATAAATAGCTAAAATAAATTGACATCTTGAAATTCATATTTACAATTCATATTTATTTATTTTGATTTGATTTTTATTCGATTTGGTATCATGTCAACCTGAACAATGAATAACGAACAACGAAAGCGGCGACTAGAAAATACACTATGAATAAAAATTAAATTATATTATGTTTATTTATAAATATTTTTTTTTTCATATTATTTAACAGTTATTTAAATTAAAATATATTTATTATATTTCTGGTTTTTCACCTTCATTCAATATTTGTAATATTTATATATATTTTTTTTTTGTGCAAATGAAAACATTCATAAGTAAAGTAAAGGTTAAACTGAAAAGAAGCATTGAGCCATGCTGAATTCCATTAACATTTTTTTTTCTCTCTTCTTCTTCAACTTCTGTTTTTTACATTTTTTTTTTCTTTTATTTTGTTTTTTACATTTATCATCGCAATGTTTTGATATACCATGCAGATGGACATGGAGAATGAAATGCAATTCCCTACACACGAAATATAAATCGAAAATAAACAAAAGCATTTTTTTTTTTTCTTTTTTTTTTTGCTTGTTTTGTTTTGTTTTATTTTATTCGCTTTTTCAGTGAGCTGACGAGATGAAGCAAAAGATGAAACTGCCAGCGCAAAATTGTGGCAATGTTGCAATGCAAAAGAATTCAAAATAATATATGTACAAAACGTAACGGGAATGCTTTGAGCGAAAATTGAAACCGTCAGTAACGCGAGCAAAAAAAACAGGCAACAAATAAATTCTGAATAAATACTAGAAAACAAAAATTGTTTTTGATGCATTGTATGTATTTCGACATTGTGACTGTTCAACTGATAATTACAGTTATGTTATCTACATATAAATATTTACTCATTATATAATAAAATTTTTGGACTAAGCAAACTTATATAATATATCACATAGTATTTGTGCTAAACGAGATAAAAGCAAAGTTGTATTACATGCAGTAAAAATCAATTGTATGGCAAGAAAAAAGAAAAAAGAAAAAAAAAAAAACATGTTAAAGCAAAAGTCTTGATGAAAACTTTTCCTGCTACTTTGCTGCTGAGTTGTTTTTACTTTTTTTTTTTATACATTTTCGCAGTTGATGTTTTGCACAAGTTTATTGCAAGTGTATTTTTGTTAGTCAGAGCCAAGGCAAATACAACGTAGCAGTAGTAGTAGTAGTACAACAAATGCAAAACAGCTTTTAGATTCAATTTCCGCGTTTCAACATTCGCTTGTTGCTATTTTGCATAGCTACAGATAAAGTATTTCCTAGGCAATGTCGGGAAGCGGTGTGTGTTGATAACTAAGATGTTTTTCTTTTTCGAATTTGGCGAGAGGCGAGCATGAGTTGTTAGTTGCTGCGGCTTAGTCTCTGCATATCTCTCTCTCTCTCTGTGTGTGTTGCCGCATATACATATGCATGTATTGTATGAGTTTTTACCACTTGTCGAGGCCAAAGCATATTGGCAGCATTGGCAGCATAGGCGTAACTTGGCAACTTGTTTGCCAAAGTTTTCTTTTGCCTTCATTTTTTTTTTCCTCTCTCTCTAAGTAATTCGCGCGCTACTCTTTTTTTTTTCTTTGTAAGATTTATGCACTCTCAACGGCAAAAGCAACTGCATTTGCAACTGCCACTGCAGCAAGTTACTTTCGCGCAGTTGCTATGTGACAGGGATTAAGTAGCATTTTCACAATGCTAACGAAAGTTTTCAGATCTTTTGACATATTTCTATATAGAGAAATAAAAAAAAAATTGTATTTCGAAATGTTTTATTTTTGAGTTATACAAGCTTTAAATGCATATAAAAAAAACTATAAACTATATAAAATGAAATAGAACAATAATTAAATGAATTTGGATTTGATGCAACAAACTGCAAGCAAGTTTAATGTAATATAAGGGGAAAATTCTTAACTTGTTTCGTTCGCTTCTCTTGCAATAGTAGCGCAGTAAGCAACCGCTGCGGTTTGTACAAACTATAAACCAATTACTAGTTTGTTATCTATACAACACACACAGACAAATACACACACGCATACAGACTTACATATAGATGTCTGTATGCTTGATATGCTGCTGCAAAAGCTATCAGCTCAAGGGGATAACTTCAACTTCCGGCTGCATATCAATAACGAAATAAACTCGTTATATTCAACGCAGCGTAAAGCAAAAAATAAAAACAACGAAAGATGAATTTCCCAGCCAGCACTGTGCATGAGTTTGACTTTTTTGCACATTGAGTATGAGTTTTGTATATCAAGTCATAATCAATGTTGATAGCTGATAGCTGATAGCTCAAAACCAATACTTTGTTCTATCTTGACAAACTCAATTGACTTTTGACAGTTGTTGAAATGTTTCGTTATTTTACTCATTGCTTTTTATTGGTCTACATAGAAAGAGAGACAGAGAGAGAGGGAGATTGAGTGAGAAAGAGCGACAATCTAAATGAAATTAAGTGTAAAATTATCAAAGTTCACTAAGTGAATGTAAGAAAATTTATATATGATATATAAAATGTTAAAAAGAAAAAAAAAAGGCAAGTAAATCTCAGCGTTTTAAATCTAGTCAACGTTCATTTTTCTTTTGTCACAAGTCTTAGTCTTAACCTCAGCTTGCCTGCATTTGATGATGAAAAATTGAAAAAAAATGAAAGTCAACGTTGAGGCGAAAGCGAAAAGAAAGAAAAAAAAATGAATATATATATATATATATATATATATGTATAAAGAAATTCTGAACTGACACGCTTAACCCTTCTGGCAGGCGTCGTCCTGTCTCTATGCTTTTCGCTTCTGCTTTGATGATACTGAAAGGCAACTTTCATAATGATAATAATTTTGTGCATGATTTATGAATGAACAAGTTTTATGGCTTGCGAAACGTAACGGAACGGAATGAGACGAAACGAGATGGCAAGTCCAAGCAGAACTGTTTCTATAAACCTTATGCAAACGTTAATTTTTTCGCACAGCAACCAAGGAGTATGAATTGCAAGAGCCACGCCCAATTCGCCCATTTTGCCCATACACCATTAAGTTGCGCACATTGCCTGCCTACAGCTAGCACACACACACACAAAGTTTTTCACTTTAATATTTATTTCGACTGTCGGAGCATTTTGGAGCGTAGTAAATTTGCATCTTTCAACGTTCAAATACACAGATGTGTCCAGGTCAGTGGAAAAACACTAGTGTGGTAGGTAATGCGGGGGACTGACTATGGGGCAACCTGGCAACTTGGCAACCTGGAAACCCTGGGAACCCTTTTGAAAATCATTTCACTGTGAAATTGTGTCCGCATAAGAAAATGATGTTAGTGTTTGTGTTTTTTTGTTTTTTTTGGTTTTTGTATTTACTTTCAACTTGTTGTAAGTATGTTTGCCTATGACTATGACTATGGGGCACGTGAGGTTATTTTAAATGCGCGCTTGTAAAACTAGTTTTTCTTTTTGCTAGACTTGCTTCAACTTCATGCTTTTGGGGCTAAAAGGCAGTATATTGCCTATGGCCGAGCATTGCAGCTTTGCGTTTTTGACTTTCGACATTAAATTGCATAACCCCCAAAAGTATATTCTGCTAGTATGCCACATTGCCACATTGTATATTATAGGATATAGCACAAGCGCAGCACAACTGGCCCGTAACTTGTGCCCCCAAAAAACAAAGCTAACACTTTAGCTTGTGGCTCTTTAGCTCTTTGGCTGTTTGGCTGTTTGGCTATTTGGCTATTCGACCGTGGTCGCGTTGTTATGTGCCGCCAGGCAAACTGATAATATGAAATTAATGCCATGTTATTTTAGTATGTTGGCATACCGTTAGACTTTATGAAGATTTACGAGGCATGCAATCGATGCCCAAAACTTGCATGACTGCAATTAGGCGTCGCTTGCAATAACGCTGCAAATTACGCAAAAATCCAACAGCTCAACGTGTGTTAAGGTTCAACATTTTTCGCTGCTTTCTATACTATTTCTATATGTATGTTTATGGCAGTGCATGTCAGTGTGTGTGTGTATGTTTGCTTTTATGCCATCATTTTCTTAGCAAACTTTCCAGTAGTCGACCTTGGCGGTTATGACGGCAGCAAAAACATTTGAATGCAAAAAACATATAAAAATTAAATATATTTGCAAGCTAAATTTTAAAGCACATATGTTTAGCTGCCTATATAGTATTATAATTAATACTTCTACAAATTATAGAAATATATATAATACATATTTCTTCGACATATTATACGTAAATTAAATGAAAATATATTTTATTAGAATTAGTATATTAAAAAAAAAAATAAAATAAAATAAATAATAATAAAAAAATATTATGAGCAATTAATATTGAATATTGCAATTAATACGCTCAAGCAGCATTTTATAATTAAATTATTGCAAAAGCAGAACCAACAAAATTGCGCATTTAATTTTATTTACATAATTGTTGGTTAAATTGAGAATATATAGATTTTCGTATATATTTGATACTGTTTACTAATTGTGTCGCTATATGTGTATATCACACATACATACACACATACACATACGACATAGCACTCTTGAACGCATTGCTGTTGCCGTGTGTGTAAAATGTTGGCCATGTGCATAGGCAAATTTTCAAATGAATTCCCCAAATGTGACAAGGACATTTGCATTGAAATTCTAATACCAAAACATGAGTCTTTCTTTCTCTACTTCTCTCTCTCTCTTTGCCTGTGTGTCAGTGTTTTGGCATGTGTGGGTAACATTTTGTTGGCAGTGTACAATACAAAAGCAGTGCTAGCACAGAGGCCACATATGTAGTATTTGAAAGGCTCGACGACTCCTGCTTTTGTGGGCGGAAGCTTGGTGAGTCCTCAGCAAATGTTTGTTGCAGTTTATTTGCGCATGTAATTGAGGTCGTAAGCAACAGCCAGTAAACAGACAGGCTGTTTGGACTGACTGACAGACAGTTTGACTGACTGACAGACACACAAACAGACAGACAGACATACAGATACACTGAGTGAAATACAGAGTTGGCAAAACATTGTGTTCAGTCTATTGATATGGTTTTGCTAAATGTGGTTTATTCTTCTTCTTCAACATCAGCTAACCATAATGTACCTAAGTGTATATCACTGTAATCCCACAAACTCTCTCTCTCACACTCTCTCTCTCTCTCTCTCCCTCTCTCACTTGCAAAAGTCTTTGGCACAAATCAATTTCACGTTCTTTCCATTCCATTCCATTCCAAGATCATTTCATGCACTGCATGCATAACGCAATATAACATAACTCATAATAAATAACCGCATATCAACTGACATTACCAGACGTCATTGGGTCATGGCCGTTATGTGAAATATGCTCAAATTAATTAAACTTTTGACATTCAATTAATTTTCTACAAAACATAAATATATTTATATATTCAATGATTCAACTGATAAATTTAAACGTTTAGTGCAAATTAATTTTTGTCAAAATTTATAATATAGCTTTTTGTTTATTTCTTTTATTTTTTTTTTTTTCTACAGTTTTATTCGTAATTAATTAATTTTTATATATTTTAAAAGCAGTAAACAATTTGTATAAAAAATATAAATACATTTTTTTTTTTTTTTGGTTGGCATTTCATACAAATTATTCTTAATCTAACATAAATTATACAAAGTTGTGTTTGATTTAAATACATAAATAAATGTATATAAAACGTATAGATATTTAATAAATGTATTACACTATTCAGACTAAATAAATATAAACTGCCTAAAGCTCATCTCCCACTGAGCTCATGAATATTTCAAATGAACAGAAAAAAAAAAAAATGGAAAATAAAAATAAAAAATAAAACCATTAGTGAAATATAAGTTATTTGAAATCAAGTTATACAACTATATTTATAACAATCATGCAAAATTATTAGCTCTATGCTGTAGATTTTATACTCTTGAAAACTTAAACTATACAGAAAATTCATTTTAATCTATTACTTTTTTTGCTAGCTAAATATTGTACGATTGAGTCTGAAAAGAGGCTCAACCATAGACACATACATATATCAGTATCAAATAAATATACCCTGAAAGTGTATAAAAATGCAAAAATAAGAAGAAAAAAATTAAAATGAAAATAAAAATTTATTGAATGTTGAAAATGTTTTATGCATACACATAATAAATACTATATATACAAATAAAATATATTTAAAAGCTTTTTATAACAACAATAAGTAACAAAAAAAAAAAAAAAAAAAACCAAAGGTATGAATTACTAGATTTAGTTTACTTAGGCAATACTTACTGTATTTAAGCTTGTTTAATTTCAATTGCAATATTTAATTGTATTTTACACTTGCAGCTTTCACTCAATGCAAATATGTTTTTTTTTTTTGTATTCATTTAATTAGACATCGGAAATGAACAATATAAAATTAATTTATAGCATATGAGTATCATTTCATCATAGAATAACAATGCACAATAATTGCCAGCAACGTGCTGACTCTGAGCTGAACAAGTTTAATTGAAATCTATATTACATTCATTTCCTTTTTTTTAAATTTATAATTTATATTTTATTATTTTTTTATAATTTAATATTATTGTATATTAAATATGTATATTTTTTATTTGAACTTTTAATTACTTATTTATTTATTAGTTATTTTTTTCAATTAATTTTACTTGTATTTAATTTATATTCTTTCTTTAATAATATTTTTATAAATATTTTTTTTTTTATATTTATATATTTTTTATTATTTATTTTTATTTACTTTAATAAATGTTCTTACTTTAGTAATTCAATTTATTTATTTCTGTGTTTATTTCTCTAACATTCTTGCATGCTTTTAAATTGTAGTCATATCAAGCATTTGGTGAGTCAACACAATAGAATAGAGAGACACTAGCCAATGCTGATGATAAGAATCACACCTGGCAATTGTTGAACCGGCGCCTGTTGTTAATCACTTGCAACACGCAACTTTGGAAAAAAAAAAGGAAAAAAAAAAAATATTTCCTTTTGCTGTTCATTCTTTTGTAACCCGAATGAATATCCCCGTGAGCGTTGCAACAGCGATGAGTAAACATCAATATCAACATCAACATCAACATCAACATCAAAATGGCAACAGTATCAACATGAAAAGCAACAAAAATAACAACAATAACAACATATTTTCCAATGGCAGACATTAAATATGTATGTAGAGAAATCAATTGAGGCAGCGAACCGTGTAAACAATTAATTTATTATAATGAAAAGCAAATGTTGTGTTTGTATTTGTTGTATTTGAGTTTGTCTGTGAAAAACGAATAAACAAATAAAATGCAGAAAGGGCGTAAGACGAGAGGTGACAGACGATAGGATGATAGACGTGCAAGAGATAAGACAATGCAGCAAATGCAATTTTGATTTGATTAAAAATTAATTATTTAACATTTTAATCAACATTAATTTCTATTTTTTTTTTTTTTTATTATTATCAATTTTCATTAATTTTAAGTTGATTTATTTTTTTTTTATGTATTTCAGGCTTTATTTTATATTTTTTTTGTTAAGTTTTATCATTCAATCTTAACTTGTTTGCTGTGTGTTTTAACACTTGGCGGTTTGAACAGTCAAGCAGGTTCAAAGGTCATTTAATTGTTTGCGTGCTTAAGTCTAATATGACTAAGACTGTGACGGTGACTAGCGTGTAGTATGTGTAATAGATCAAATGGATAAGAGACTTTAACTATGTATGTTACAAACATACGTCTGCATATGTCTGCATATAGTATATATATATATATATAATATATTTTTATACTGCACAACAATTTTCTTTAAGCTTTTGAAAATGTTGTTAAAATTAAATTTTTTTTTAGCTTTAATTTAATTTTCTAGGGACAGACGAAACACAATGACATTATGCTTGCTAACAATTTAATATAATATACGTTGCATAGCATTACTAGTCGAGAGATTGATCGACTACAAGATACCCGGCATATTCAATATTTCTAATCTCATTTCGAACTGTTATCGTGATGCTCAAACAGACAAACATGCTGCATAACTCGCCTGTTGCTACTTCATGTTGTTGGTTTTTTTTCTATTTAATCTATTTGCTCTTGTCACAAAAGTCATTATACCCTCTATGTATAAGCTCTGCTGGGTATAAGCTGAAGAAGAAAACATAAACTAAGCATTTTTCGCTGTGCATGACTTTTCGAAAAATTTATATCATATTTTTTAACGCACGATTCGTATTGTGATCCTCTGACAGCACATTGCAATGTCGTGCACAGCAACTGTCGCTCTTCACCTTACTTCACTCACAAACTTACACTCTCTTTTTTGTCTCTCTCTCTATCTCTTTGTTGCTTCTTGCTGCTGCTTCCTGCTGCTCGTAATAGATACCGGCAAATAGACTGCTCTAAGTGTAGTTTAATTAAAGCTAGCTGCCATTGTTATGCCATACACGACAACATGAATGTCGAGTACAGTCACTTTCGCAGTCGCAGTCGCAGTCAGCTGCAACGTTCAACATTCAACGTTCAACGTTCAACGCTCAACGTCGACGTCGTTGTCAAAGCTGGCGTTGATTTATGTTGTTCGGGAGCGTTTTGCACGCTGGCAAAGACGCGTTGAAACCGCGTGATAATCAAATGTCATTCCTGGCGTGCCCGTCCAGGCCAGTTCAGTTCAGTTGAGTTAAGTTGAGTTCAGTTCAGTTCAGTTCAGTTGCGTCTCCTTACCATACTATGCCGCCTCAACTTGCCTCTCATCGCATCGCATCGCATCGCATCGTATTGCGTCAAGTTTGTGTTTGAGTTTGAAGTTGTAGTTGAGTTAAGGCAAGTCGAAAGACCCGATGGCGTCACATAATACACACGACAAGTGCTTAATTTATTTTGCATTAAAGCCTCATTTATCTTGCCTTATCGCTTGTGCAACAACATTGAAGATTTACTTGCCACACCACACACATAGCAGAGGCACACTAGCAATAGCAAGTATAACGACAATAACAACAAAAATAAAAAAAAAATAAAAACGAAAATGAAAATGAAAAAACAAGAAACAAGAAAACACAACAACATAAAAACACACATACACTCACACACTCACATGTACACACAGACAAACACCGTAACACACATACCACAATATGCTGTCAAGCATTTGTATGTTGCGCTCGACGACACGCCCCTAATTTATGTGCCTTCAGCTGCAAGCGGCCAATGGTTACGCCTTTTTTTTTGTGGTTTCTACTAGCCAGAGTTGTTGTTGTTGTTGTAGCTGTTGTTATTATTTTGTTGCTGTTTTGCCATGTCAATGTCCTGCGCCCGCTTCACATCGTGTGTGGCCTTTATTAATTGCAACGCCTCAACCAAAAATTGTTTGCCATTTTCACTTTGTGTTTTGTTATATTTTGTATTTTTTCTTTTTCCTTGTTTTTTTTTTTTATTCCATTTCGTGCACAGTTTTTTCTTCATTTTTTTTTTTATACATATACTGCTGACCACTGGAAACTCAACACACAAAAAAAGGGCAACGCCTGCGGTTAGGCTTTAAATTGTTGCCAATTTTTTTTTTTTTTTTCTTCACGTACATTATTGAATTAGGTTCAATTGCGAAAATAAGAAAAGAGAGAAAAAATAAGCAACAGCAACAGCAGCAGCAGCAACAGCAGAAAAAACGGATACAGTGTAAAATTATTTAAATTTAGGTAAAAAAAAAGGAGCTCAACAAATAAGAAGAAGAATATAATAAGAAGAATAACAACAACAAAAAAAAAGAGAAAAATCCCGAAAAATGAAAAAGGTTTCAGCATTTTCGCTTTAATCTACGAAATTGCTTTTTTAAATTTACCTAGTTCATGAGATAAGATTTTTCGTTACTTTAGCTTTATAAATTTAATTTCTTATTTTCATCATTTATTTTTTTTCTTCCGTTTTTAATTTAATTTTTTACCATTTCAATATTATTAATTGAAATATATATATATTTTTTTTTTGCGCACATAACATTATTTTATTTTATACCTTATGCCATATATATTTAATAGTTTCAAGATTTCAAGATTGGCCTACAAAAAAAAAAAAAAAAAAACATTTTCGAGCCGTAACATAAATTTTTAACGATTCTTGTGCGCACATAAAAATATTGAAAAGCTGTGAAAAACGTAAGGCAGCAACATTAAGCTAAAATCATAAATCAAAAAATAATAATAATTTCTGGGTTTTTTTTTTTAATACTTTTGCCTGCTCTCTTGATTACACAGGTGAAGTTTATTTTTGGCAGAAAATAAAAATAAAAATACAAAAAAAAATATGAATTATTTATTTATGCTTACAAGAAAGTCAACACACATGTTCGCACATGTGCACAATATGCATATGCCTTCGCAGCAATAGCAACAGCAGTAGCAGTAGCGAGACTTTACCTAGCGAAAAGACTGCAGGACAAGTTTTTTGCCCAAACGCACATGGCCAAAAATTTGAATTTCACTTATGGCGCATTCAGCTGATTTATGGCAATGCATAAAAAAAAAGGACCAAAAATTTTCAGTGTATGCTACATAAAATTATGAAATAAGAAAGAAAATATGATTATATGTGATTGCATATACTAAGTAATGGGAAGTAAAGTGAATTTGAATATGATATTAATTTATAAATTGATAAAGCTAATGAAATCAATCAGTTTTTTTTTTGTTGTTGTTGTATTCGGATACATTATAAAGTTTCATAGGCAATTTTTATTATTTTTACATTATATTAACAGTTTTAAGATTGATGATTAAAAAGACTTTTTAAAACATTTTTATATACTACAAAGTACACAGCAGACACCATTTAGTCATTTTATATATTTACAGGGTATATATAGAGTTTTATGATGATTTACATACTACTTGCAGCTAGTTAATTGCATTTTCCACTAGTAGCTGAAGCTTTGGGCAATACATTTTGTATGCCTTTGCATAAATTAAGTATACGTATACGTATACGTATATGTTACATTGTTTTGTATGTTTTAACTTGATATTTTTATTTTCTCTTTGTTTTTGTTACAATTTATTTATTTTTTACAATTATTATTATTATATTTAATTTAATTTTATTTTTATTTTATTTTTTTCTGTTTGTTTCTATATGTTGTTTTGCTAGGTTTCCATTTTATTTGCAAATAAAATACAGGACGCGATTCGCTTTTACTGGGTCAATGTAATAATTTGTACAGAACACAACGAGTGGCAACTACTACACAACACAAAACGTGAAATGGCCAAGTGAAAGTGCAAAGAACAACATAACATAACACAGCAAAACACAGTAAAACACAACACAACTGAACAGAACAGAAAACAATAACAACAAAAAGTACAAACAATATACATAGAGTAAATGAGAAAGATAGAGAGACACAGAGTGCGAGTTAGAGTGAGAGAATGAAAGGGAGAAAAATGCCAATCGACAGGGAAACTTTTTTTTTTTATTTATTTTTATTTTTTTTTTTTGCAGATAGTGATTCGTTTCTTTGCTAAACGGAAATCGATTGAATCGAACTAAACTGGACTTGCACTTCACTTCGATGGGATTCTGTGTGTGTGTGTGTGTATGCATGTGTGTGTGTGTGTGTGTGAGTGTGTTGGTGTCTGTGTAAGTGTATTCCGGAATGCAGCACTATAGTTTTATTTTAAAAAGTTTTTTGTATGCTTCGCACATAAACAGATTGTGTATGATAAGAATAAGTTGTATATATAGGGGGAAAAAACTTGACTTCTCAGCTATCAAAACAAAAAAACTTTCAATAGAAAACTTCTGTGTACTTGATGTGAAAAAAAAACGAAGCAGTGAAAACGATTTGAAAAACAAAACAAAACATTTGTTAGATGCTTCATATTCTTTGCTTTATACAAAAGTTAGTATTAAATTTAAGATTTATTTACAGCGAATTTAATTTACTTAAATAAAAATTAAATATATATATATATATAAATATAAATTTTTTTTTAATATTTGTAGAAAATTTGTAAAATAAATTTCGAAACTTTGCTGATTTTAGTTTATGGAATGCAGCCATATTAACTATTAAAGCAGCTGCATTCTTGGCTACAAAATGATGTTATTTTTATGCATTAGCATTTAGCCAGGCTACAAAGTGTAGAGTTTTGTTGCCTTGCCTTGACCCTTGTTGTTGTTGTAGCTGTTGTTATTCTTTGTTGCTTTTTATTGTTATTGGATGTAGCTGGTGTTTCACTTGTTGTTGTTGTTGTTGTTGTTGTTGCTGTTAATGCCTGTGCACATAACACGCATAATAACATGCCAAGCAACAGTTTTAGATGCGAGACATTAAAAATTAACTGCAGCCGCAGTAAAAACTCTGATCCAAGCACAATTCACATTCAACAGGCAAACGACAGCAGGCAGGAATGAGCACGGAGCAAAGAGCAACTGGAGAGTAGCAAGAAGCTTGTAGAAAAAAAAAGGCAAATGGCAGCCAACATAAATGAAAACTAATTTCGAATTTTTTTTTTTTTATTTCAATCTGGGTTAAAAGGGTTTTTCTTTTACTATGGGTACTTTTGCTACTGCTGCTATTGCTACTGCTGCTATTTTGCTGTTGCAGCTGCCGCTGCTGTTAGCTGCCTTTGGCAATTTTAATCAGGCGAAACGCTTTGAGCAACGCCATAGGAACAAACAAAAAAAAAAAAAGAACAAGCAACAAAAGAACATTCATTCATTCATTTATACATATATGTATGTATTCATTTATTCATTCACTCAGTCATCAATCAATCAGTCAATCAGTCAACGAGCTGCACTCTTTACTGTACGTTTTTGCATTTATGAAACGTTTTAAATCCAGTTTTTAATTACAGGAACCAAATTGTTGTGAAACGAGAATTTGCTCAATTTGCGCAGTCAATAATCTTCAAGTCTACCAAATGGCACTTGAAATGTTAAGTATAGTGTAACTACACTGTGCATTTTACTGCAACTACAGCAACTACTGCAACTACTGCTACTACTGCTACTGCAACTGTATTTGTTTCCTATTAACTAAATCAACTGTATTCAAGCAACTGTCGTTGGCTCGTTGCTGCACTCAGCTTCGCTTTATCTCATTCTCTGGTTGCCATGAAAGCGGCTTACTTCTTACGGCTTTTATTGCCCTCCTCTCTCTCCCTTCCCCAGATGAAACTCGGAGTGTTGACTGCTTGAGTGGATGCTGGCTGAAGTAAATAGACAAGAGAGAGAAGCCTGCAAGGGAAGAGATAGAGAGAGGCATGCACTGAAACTGCCAGGTAGATGCTTGCCAGCCAGTTGCATGTCAATGATGATCTTCTCATGCTGCTTGTCTACCTATAGATACTTTTTGTAATCAGCAATCGAGAGAAGTTGTTAGTCGACCAGGGCTACATGCACATGTATTTTAATATTCATTTGACAATTTAGCACTAAGTCGACATGACTTGCAAAACGATAGTACACTTGGCATACACTTTAAATATAAAGTAAAAATTTAATTTGAAATTAAATAAATATATTAAAATATTTAAAAATATATAAAATACATATTTATGTATAAAAAAAAATTAAAAATTAAAGATACATAAAGATACATACATATAAAAAATATATTTAAAAAAAAATATATAAAAATATATAAAAAATATGTAAAAATATATAAAAATATATAAAATTATATAAAAAATATATAAAAATATATAAAAATATATAAAAATATATAAAAATATATAAAAATATTTAAAAATATATAAAAATATAAAAAAATATATAAAAATATATTAAGAATATATAAATTTATATACAAATTTATAAAAATTTATAAAAATGCTTAAAAGTTTATAAAAATATATAAAAATATATAGAAATATATAAAAATATATAAAAATATATAAAAATATATAAAAAATATATAAAAATATATAAAAATATATAAAAATATATAAAAATATATAAAAATATTTAAAAATATATAAAAATATATAAAAATATATAAAAATATATAAAAATATATAAAAATATATAAAAATATATAAAAATATATAAAAAAATATAAAACAAAGTATAAAAATATATAAAAATATATAAAATTATATAAAAAATATATAAAATTATATAAAAAATATATAAAATTATATAAAAAATATATAAAAATATATAAAAATATATAAAAATATATAAAAATATATAAAAATATATAAAAATATATAAAAATATTTAAAAATATATAAAAATATATAAAAAATATGTAAAAATATATAAAACAAAACATACAAATATATAAAAGAAAATATATAAAAATATATAAAAATATATAAAAATATTTAAAAATATATAAAAATATATAAAAATATATAAAAATATATAAAAATTTATAAAAATATATAAAATTATATAAAATATATAAAAATTTATAAAAATATATAAAAATATATTAAGAATATATAAAAATGCATAAAAATATTTAAAAATTTATAAAAATATACAAAAAATGTTTCAAATATTTTTAGAATATTTTTTTTTGGGAATTTCATGCACTTTGTTTTGTTTTTACAGCAACAATTTTCGTAGAATTTAATTAAATCGATGCAGTGAGAATAATTCTATAGGGATAAGTGCCATATGATGTTTTATTCAACAGTTTGCAGCCCTGCGCTTCAGCTGCAAGATACTTTTGCAATCAGCGGCAATTGTAGCTGCAACAACAGCAACTCATGCCAAAAGCACATAAAATGGGCTGAGTCTGAGCCGCAGCAACAGTAGCAGTAGCAGTAGCAGCTTTTGTAACGTTGCCACGTTGCAAAGAAGCAACTGCAGTTGCAGCAATGACTTTTTCCGTCACACTTGCAGTTGTTGTTGTTGTTCTTGTTGTTGTTGCGTTTACCCATTGCCATAGCTCGATAGCTCAACTCAACTGTGTCTGCATCTTCAACCAGTTTGTTGTTGCCGCTCAGTGTGGCAACTGTCGACAGTCGACAGTCGACTGCCGGTCTTGCCGACTGATGACTACGGACTCTCGACTGCATACATGATGCATGATGCTGCCCCGGCGTATGACGACAGGCTCAGTTTTCAGATCCCCGACATTTGTATGGACGTTACGTTTCGTTTGTTTGTTTGCATGGGCATCAGCTATAGCAACAGTAGCAACAACAACAACAACAGTAGCAGTAGCAACGGCAGCGACAGCTTCAGTTGCAGTTTCAGTTTCATGCCTATGACGAAGTCGAGTCTTTGGCTCTGTCTCTGCACAAAGGCTGAGCCTGAGCCTGAGCCGGAGCTTCACTCTATATGAGTCGCATTCTCACAGTTTGCTCTTTGCATTGTTTGTACAATCCTTACTCCCTTCCTCCCCATCCACACTCAGTGTTCACTTGTTTGTTTGCTTTTTAAAGTTGCAATCATTCTACACATTACACCATGGTAAACATGACCTATATTTTTCCTGGGCCTCCCACTATCTTTTCTTTCTCTTTTTCTATCTCTGGCAATGTTAGGTGTTGCCATTTCCCATGGTTGGCTTCAAAAATTAATTTGGCTAAAAAATTTTTTCAATTAATTGCAAAATAGGCGCTGGCATAGCCGTCTGACTGACTGACTGACTGACTGCCTGTCGACTGACTACTGACTGCCGACTGGCACTGTCTTTTCAATATTTGATGCATTGTTTTTCCCTGTCAGCAATTTATTTTTCAATTTTTACAACAGCAGACTTATATGGCAAAAATACGGAAAAACAAAGACTGAACCTATAAATGCAACAACAACACAAAACAACAACAAGAGCAACAAGAACAACAATTATGGCCAAGTGCAACTCGAATGTTGTCTGTCGGAGACTGCCAAAAAAAAATATTCGTACATATGCAGGTTTAATGTGCTACACACTAGTACCAACAGTGACTGCATGCTGCATGCATCACGACCTTTAAAATACTCTGCACAAATTGATTTTTAATGTCCTTGGGAAGACGAAAAGGTTTTGAATTTATTTAAAATTTTTTGTTAATTATTTATTTATTTATTTATTAATTTATTTATTTAATGCATAAACTTATTTATTTAATTCATAATATTATTTATTTAATTAATTTATTTATTTATCTTTCTATTTTCTTATTTATTTATTTAGTAATTTATTTTAGTTATTTATTTTTTTCTTCTTAATTTATTTTTTTTTATATCGTTTATTTATTTATTTTATAAATTTATGTATTTAATTTATTTATTTTTATTTTTTTCATATATTTTATTCAAGTTATCAAATAATTTGCAGGGTATTTCTCCCTACACTCTTTAAATTCTTGTTCTCGGCGAGCAACCATTTTATTTTTTGGCAACCATTCTTCATAGTCTCTGTCTGCATTTCCTTTTACTTCAATTTCGTCTTCTTTTGTTGCATGTTGTTGCATGTTGTTGTAGACATGTTGTTGCATGTTGTTGCCATTACTGTCGGCGGCTGAGCACAATTTAAGCGCATATATGTATGTATGTATGCCAGAGCTGCTAGACGTTGGCATCGCTCATCATCCTTATCCCTGTCATCGACCTCGTGCTTTTTGCAAGTTTTATGATCAAATCCTTGCAGTAAAATTGCATGCTGCTTGTGTTGTGTTTTTTTTTCTTCTATTTTTCTTTCTTTTTTTTCCTCAATGTTTTTTTTTTCTGCATCATGTATATTTTAACAATTGCCTTCGTCGTGTTTTGCAATGTAAATTTCAACTAGTGGCGAACACTAGAAATTGATTGGACAACTATTGGCTTAAAGAAAAAAAGGAGAAAAAAAGAAAAAATTAGAGCACAACGCATAAAACTTAGTTGATGCAACGCTGCAGGCGGAAACTCGCACGCATAAAACTCATGACAGGCAACGGAAAATGGCAAACGGCAAATGGCAAATGGCAAATAGAAAATAGCGAATGGCAAATGGCAAATGACAAACAGAGACCGACCGGATACTGAGAAGTTACTGAGTGCACGTCGATTGCTTTTGAATTGTTACAATATAAACACTTTGTGCACAGTATGACAGCTGCACTCGACAGTTTTGCTGACGAACATGCAACATGAATGGAACATTGACTATGTCACAAAAACAGAATAAATATAATACATGTAACACCAATACCAAGAATTTAATGGTATTAGCTCGAAGGAGTTTTAAATTATTTAATCATTTGCAATCGATAATTGGCAAATATTTTTTTATTTTAAGTCAAAAGATAAATTATTAACTAACAAATGTAAATACAACGATTTTTCTCTTTTTTTATAAATTTATATTTTTTATATATATTTTTTTTTTTAAATGTTTACAAAAAAAATACAACATTCTATATTAAGAAATGTAATGTAACTGAAAATATTATAAATCTAAGAAATTCATTTTTATTCAGTTACGTTTACAATTCAATGACAAATACAAGTTTTAATTTTCCATAAAATTCATTTATGCTTTCGCTGCATTTGACACAATTCAATTGCATTTTTCCCCTTGAAAAACACAAAAAATAAAATAAATAAAGAAAAAAAATACCTTTACAAAGTTTCATTTTCTCTCTCTCTCTCTCTTTCATTCTCTCTCTCTCTCTCTCTCTCGCTCTTTGTCGACCTTTAACTTGTGTTGTAATTTAATATTCCATTCAATAAGGCTCAAAGGGCGTTTGTAACTTTTTCGAACTTTCGAGTCAATTGATGTGAATACAAATTGAACTTTCAACAAATACAAGTTAAAGCAGCAATTGACAGCAGCAGCTGACAATTGATTTTATTTACAGAATTTTAATTACAATCAAAAACATAACAAAAACAACAACAACAAAAAGAAATAAAGAAAAAGTTTATTAAATATTTTTACACAACTTCAAACACACACACACACATACGAACATATACTTACACTCACGTATGTAGCAATAATAAAAAAAAAATATGAAATGTTAAATAAAAGCCACTGCAAAAAAACCACAATAGCAACAACAAAAGCAGCAACAAGCTGCAAACAACAACAACAAAAAGAGTAAATAATAATAATACAGGTAAAAATATGCATAAGGCATTGAAACTGGGCATTAAGAAACTGGGCTAATAAACCACAAAGCGCCATGAACTCTACAACAACAACAACAGCAGCAGCAACAATAACAAAAATTGTTGGTAAAAGTTAGAACACGCAAAAATAAGGCAACAAACAAACGAAATACCAGTGAATTTTCCTGGAAAATTTGTTAAATACAAAGCCACAGCAGCAGCAGAAGCAGCAGCTCAGCAATCATAAAATGCGATAATAGAAATTGAAATAATTTGTTCACTTTGGCGGCTAGCGAAAAGAATAAAAAGAAACAAACAAAAAAAACACACACACACACAAATATATACTATATATGTATGCAAAAGCAGTTTCTTCTCTTTCACACTCTATGTTGCTGTTTGCCTATGCGTCTATGTTGCTGCTGTGTTTTTTTTTTCATGATTCTGTTTCTTTTGGTTTTTGCCAGTGTGCCGCCACATAAATCAGAAATGTACTGTGCAAAGTTGACAGCGCCAACGTGAAAGTTCTATGCAACCGAAAGAAGAAGAAGAAGAAGAAGAAGTAGCTGAAGCAGAAGCAGGACTTGGGCCAACTCTTAACCTTAACACACAACAGCCACGCAAGCTGAAAAGTATGCTACGGAGTTTGTAAATATAGCAGCGCAAACACACGCTCAACAGAAACAACAATAATAACATCAACACTCACACACACACACACACACATGCGCTTGCGAGGCAACTAAGTATAATAATAGCAAAACAACAAAGAATGTTGCCTACTTGCAGGCGCACGAAGCGAACAAGAAAAGTTTTCGCCTACATAGCTTCTGCCAGTTGCTGCCTCTACTCCTCCTACTATTGCTCAAGCTTCTAGTCCTTGCAGCACTTGCTCTCATAATGTTGAAGGCAACGTTAATTCTACCTCATACCTTGCCTTACCCCTGCAGCAGTTTTTTCTTTTTTTTGCCAGTTCCGGCATACGGCATACAACGTCGAACGAAGAACCTTTCGCTGATTATTTTCACAAAAGCAGCTAATGTTAAATTTACTGAAAACGTTTGTTTCAAGTGCTTTATTATTATTTTCATTGTGCCGTTGCTGTAGTTGTTGTTGTTGTTTATGTTGCTCTTGTTGCTGTTGCTGTTGGTTTTTATGGCAAAGTTTTTCCCTTACACAAAAGAGTCTCAAATGCCAGACAGCAAATAAAAATGAAGCATTTTGAATAAGGGGACAACGTCGTCGTATGCATGTTCAAGCTGATGGACCGTGCGCTTCATAAAAAAAAACGAACGAACCTGAAAAAAAGAAAAAAAACAAAACGTGAGAAGGGGGAAATGAAGGAAAACCACAACGATTATGCGACAAATGCAGAAGGCAAATGAGCAAAGGATGCGCTGCTGCTTCAATGCTGTTCGTGCCGCTCCAATATGAGGTTCTGACACTGGACAACCACCAAAACCACCTGCCAGGCATAATGGGGCCACTGCTAGTGCTAGTGCCTAGTGCCTAGTACCGAGTGCCGTGTGCCGAGTGCACAAAGCGTTTTAAATCATCTTGAATGGCAACGCAAAACCAAGGCAAAACACCAAAAGCAAAGAGTGATGATGAAAGAATGCAGGCATGCAATGCAAGTGAAAGAGAAAGAGAAAAGGAGAGAGTGTAAAAATGTGAGAGTGAGAGCAAGATGGTCAGAGACGGGGCATAAACACAGCGCATACTGTTTATTTTTCATCTAGCGTTCAGTCTGAAAGAGAGAGTGAGATGGCAATAAGGGAATTGACTAGGCAAGCAACATGCACCATGCACCATGCACCAGGTACCATGCACCATACGGCATACAACATGCAACATGCCGCCCAAGCTCACCTTTCAACCACAATGGACACTTGTACAAACACAAAAGGAAGGCACCAACAGCAAGATCCAACAACCGATCCAGAAACTCAACCAAGTTGAGTTTTTTTTTTTCCTTTTTTTCGTTTTTGCTGCACTCTAAAGACTCGAGCATGAAAACATGTTCATGCATAGACATGCAATCGGAGCTTGTGCTGCAGTTGCAGTGTAGTAAAAGTCCAAGTTTTATAGGGAATGCAAAAGCATGAAGAAGCAAACAATCTGTGGAATGCCAACTGCCGACAACCTACTGCCTTCGACGGACAACACACAAGCCACAAGTGCCACACCTACATTACTCAAAAATAGAGGAGCGCAAGAGTCGGTGAAATTGTATTTTGTGGGCTGGGGCAAATCAACGCGCGAATCGCGCACAAATTACGAACTGGAACAGCCGTCGGGGGAACCACAAATGGTCGGCATACAAAACACATCAGACGACAAAATGGATGGGGAATCATTGAATGAACGAATCGCAGTAAAGCATATAAAGAGAGCAAATGAAGTAACAGAGGTAGAGACAGAGGCAAAGGCATTGGAGAAGGTAGCAAGCAGTCGAAGTCAGTCATTGGTCATGCATTTAATTTGGATTTTATGCGATTTATGTTTACCCTTGCGCATTTTGCATTTTTATTAGCATATAAAAAATTGAATGATATGGCAAACGGAAGGCGACACTTGACAGGGTCAACAAGGTTTAGACTACCAGAATATCAGAACACAAGAAAAAGAAAATATAACAATGTTGCCAATGTTGAATCTTGAGAGCAAACAATGCGGAAACTCCTTTATGACCTGACGACCCATAAAATATTACACAAATTTATTCGTATATGAACATTAAAACTAACCACAAATTACAAAGCATTCGATACGCTTTAATAACAAGGCAAACATTTGACGATAACTGCTTTATCACGTTGTTATTTCTCTTTCCGTTAATATAAAAACTTTTTTTTATAGATTTATAGAATACAATGCTTATAAAGTTAAAGCTAAAGTTTGCTTTTTTTCAATAGGATTTCTCATAGATAAAAGTGTATTTAAAATATAGAAAATAAATCAAACATTGAAGAATTACTAAATTTTAATAAAAAAAAAAATAAATAAAAAGAATTAAATTAAAAAAATAATTTTAAAAAAAATTAAATAAATAATATAAAAAGAATAAGAATAAATAAAATATAATAATAAAAAATTTAAAATTTAATAAATAAAATAAATAAAAATACAAAAAAATAAAAATAAAATAAGTAAATAATAAAAAAAAATTAAAAAATTTATTTATACATTTATTTTATACATGGAAGTGTAATATAAAAATGAAAATAATAATTCTAAAAAAAAAATAAAACAATTGAAATTAAAAATAAAAGGGAAAAATATAAAAATAACAAAAAAAAAAAATAACTAAAAAAAAATTCAAGTAGAAATTCTCATGAAATGATTTCCACATAAATTGTATATCGATTGTAATCCTTGCGCAACCCAAAGATTTTCAAGAATTCTTTTTACTTAGAATTCTTTTTATGCAACAATAGCCAATTACCAGTAGTTCGAGTGCCATGAGTAGCAGTATCAATAGTCTTAAAGCACTTCTAATTGACCACAAAAAAATTTCGCGTTGCAAGTTCCAAGTGCAAGCGATTTGATCACGATACGTAACTGCTGAGCATGCTTATGTTCACAGTTAGCTCTTCGTTGTTTTCTCAAGTTACTTGAACACTTGAAATTTTCAAGAGTATAAGCCTCAGCACAAAGTTTCAACAGCACAAACGTTTTTCTATTACGTAAAATATAAGTCTGCCAAATATAATAGAAAGTAAAAATGAATTGTAAGAAATTGTATTTACGAAAAGAGCTTTGTGAGAATAATAGAAGCAAAAAAAAAAAATGAATATATATTATATAAAAAGAGTAATAGAAAAAGTGAAAGATGTTGAATTGTAGATATTTACAACAATATTACTATATACATATATAAGTAATATGGAAGAGCACAAGAGACAGAGAGAAATGACTTATTGATAGGCTGTAAGTTCAGCAAGAAACTTAGGACAATTATCAGGCAGTTGCCTAGCATTAATTGGCAGCACGAGGCCATCGAATGAAAACCATCATGTACAGTCATAACCTTGTCGTCATATTAAAGACACAAGTGTTGGTAGCCCTCAAAAATGTGTTCTACTCCAAATATTATTTGTTTAGGCAAGCAAATAAAATGCCCGCCACACAATAGTGTAAGCCAGTAACGACTATATATATATATATGTATGTGTGTATATATAGAACTTGACTTTTCGTAAAGGCAAAAGCAATGATTGTTAAATTGTTAGCAAATTGGATTTTGCAGCATGACGCTAAAAGCTGCACAGGTTGCTTGGTCCATTTGCTTGTTACACTCTTGAATGTGCTGTCCTTCTGCAGGTCACACTTGCTGTTTCTATGCGTGTGTGTGTGTGTGAATGGCTTGGTATGGCAACGTGGCTCTGATAATGGGGCTCCACTGGCTACAAAATAGGCGTAAAATGAAACTTTTAAGTACTTTATGGGCAACACTATAAAACTGCCAAAACATCTGCCATGTGGCGGCATCAACTTTTTTCCCCGACACCAGCAACAACTAAAACAACAATAATAACAGCAACAGCAACAACAACAACAGTTGCAAAACAACAACAACAACAGTAGAACAACATAAACAACAGCAACAACAACATCAACAATATCTTCAACACCAACAATATTAAGAACAACAGCTGAAATGTATTCTATGCTATGCTATGCTATGCCAGCACATGGCAGCAAAAACTTTCATAGCGCGCAATGAAGCAACTTTTGGTAACATTCTAAATATCACACCGGTTGTAAAATGATTATAAAATATAATGTAAGCCATGGCATTCGCGTGTCTGCTATGAACCTATTTGTAGTTGTAATACAGCAAAAAGCAAAACGAGGGCAGTTTAAGTATTTAATCAAATTAATTTACAAATAAATAAAAAAAAAAATTGTATGCCACAAAATTCGACAATAAATTAATAATTGAAATATTTATATACAATATTAAATTGTTATAAATTATAAATAAATATTACAAAAAATTTCAATATTAAATAATTTAAAAAAAATTAAAAAAAAAACTCAAATTAATTTACAAATAAATAAAAAAAATTGTATGCCACAAATTTCGATAACAAATTAATAATTGAAATATTTATATACAATATTAAATTGTTATAAATTATAAATAAATATTAAAAAAAATTTTCGATATTAAATAATTAAAAAAAAATATATTATTATTTGCATAAATAAATTTATAAATCAAATTCAATGAAGAACTAACCAATTAATTGAAATATGAACTTAATTTAAATAGAAATAAATAAATTAAATAATATTTGAATTCTAAAATAATTTAAATTATACTTTCACTTAAAAAAATTATAAATTTGTAAAATAATTTATTTATATTTATATTCATTTTATTTTATTTAATATAATGAAAAATATTTATATTTTTAAATAACTAATTGATTAAATTGAAAATAATTAAAAAAAAATCATTAAATAAATATTTTATTAATATTTTTATAAATAAAAATTCAATTAAAAATTAAACAATTATATTATAAATTTAATATAAATACAATTAAATAAATTAAGCAATATTTAAATTTTTAAATAAATAAATAATAATTTTACCTATAAAATTAAAAATTGAAAATATAAATTCATAAAATAATTTATATTTAACTTATATTATATTATAGTAATAATAATATAATAAAAAAATATTTACATTTTTAAGTAACTAAATAATTAATTTATTTAAAAACAATTAAAAAATCATTAAATAAACATATTATTATTATTACTATTAATATTTTTATAAATAAATTAAATTATTTTATTTTATATATGTATATAACAAATAAATTAAATAATATTTGATTTTTTTAAATAAATAAAAAATTTAATTAGCGTTTATATCTATATACATTTTAAATTTTAATTAATAAATTGAAATTTAAATAAAATGTGTATATTATATTGTTATGAATAAAAATATTTAAATTTTTAAATAACATTAAATTTTTTCTATTTCACATTTATTTAAATCAAATAATTTGTATTGTCAGCAGAAGTGCTTAAACCACCCTCGTTGTATATATTAATGTCAATGCTGTGCATTACGCTTTGTGAAATGAAACAAGTTTTTTTTTTGTCGGTTGGTTTTTTTTCTCTTTTCTGTTTTTTCATATTTTTTTTTTTTTGTCAGCTCAGTGAGAGAGCAAAAGAAGTAAAGAAACATTATATTTCGATCAAATTTCTTCGTCTCTTAACAGCTGCGTGGTATTTAACTGGCCAAAAAGTATGCAACGCCTTCGCAAAGGCATTTGGTTGCGAATCTTGTGTGTCTATGTGTGTTGCCAGTGTATTGTGTGAAAAGGATATGCTGCCATTTTGTGCACGTGCGTTTCGGTTATGTGCGCAAATTACACAGAACACATCAATGGAAGCTTTAAAATGCTTTGCATGCTACTAGGCTCTAGACAGGATGGAAGTGGGGGGGTTGGAATGAGAGGTTTGCCCAGATCAAAGGCCATATCTGCCAGTCTGTCTGTCTGTATGTCTTGTTCAACGTCTATCTGTACTGTCAATCTGTCTATCTGTTTGTCTGTATATCTGTCTGTCTGTATCTATCTGTCTGTGTCTGTGTCGACTGACAAACAATAAAATGACAGCGCAATAACAGCTACAGGAGCAAAGAATAACAAGCAGTTGACAATTGAAGTTTTTGTTTGCCACTCAAATTACGCGTGCACGCGTCGTATGCGCAATTTGAGAGACATACACATGGACACACAACACGCAGAACACAAGACACAAGTCAACAGTCAACATTGAACATTCAACATTCAACATTCAACACTCGATAGTTGATAGTTGATAGTTGATAGTCGATAGTTGATAGTCAAAAGTCGCCCAGTCGTCATTTGGGGCAACTGACAAACTGCAAAAGCAATAAAAGTCACCATGGTTTCACATTCGCATGAAATCTTTGGCCAATCGTACGATAGCGGGTGATCGGAGGATATGCTATTGGGCAACAATTTATGCCACAATGCCGCTGTAACTTTGCGCAGATTCCCCAAAAAAAAAAAAAAATTTATATATTGAAATGGGTTTGAAAATGGCAATTTACGCACTGTTAGGGACAGGCCAAATATGCTGCAGGCAAGGCAGCCACACGCCGGACGCGTCCCTTTTTTTTATACTTACTTTTTTTTTTGCCTTCTTACTTTCTCTCTCTCTCTGCTGCTGCTGCTGCTGCTGCTGCTGTTGTTACACTGGCACTTGGCAAATGTTTGAGCATATAGCACACAGCAAACCATACAACACCCTGCCCCTTGTTAGTTTGTCATACCCCACATAGTGTTTGCTGGTTACAACCCTTCAGGCACATTGATGCGCACACATATCTTTTACTGATTGTCGATTTGATTACGTCAGTGGTCAGAGTCCCCTGGCATGATGAAAGTTGAAATTTGTTCAACGTTTTGTCACCGTATCCCCTTTAGCAATATAGTTTCTCTATCTCTATTTTTGCCTCTGTCTCTGTTTCTATATCTATCTCTATCACTATCACTGCCTCTCTAAGCTATGTATATGTACATATATATTTCAGTTGCTTGACCAAATTATGCCAAGTATTTGCTTATTACTTTTTTTTTTGCTGCCTCAACTCAACACAGTACAGATAAATTGGCATGTGTTATTAGAAAAAGGTTTGGCAAATGCAGAAAATGCTCTGCAAATAGCCAAATAGTAGACATTTCAAGCCAAAACTGTACGTACAGGCATGCTAGCAATGCTGGCAGTTCCCAATAGAATTACACACCATATCTCAGCATCATCATCATCATCATAGCAGTTGGGGGGCGTATTAAGTATTTAGTTGCTGATATTTGCAGCTCAACATTTAAATGTCAATCAAATGGAAATATTCACAAAGATATTGAAATGTGAACAAAACTTCTTCAATAGTTTATTAAATCTTTATTCTTTGAAACTATATTGCATTTCTAATATGTAACATAAGAATTTCATATTAAATCAAATTGAACATTTTTCTAAATTGTAAAACTATTTACATTTGTTTCCAAGAGAATTCAATTTTATTTGAAATAAAATGAATGTAAATATGTCAATAATTTGCAAGCTGCATTTATTTATTGACATTTAATAGCTTTGACAAAATTTTAGTCTTAGATTCTTACATTTTATAAATTACTGCAGCTATTGCTTATTATTTGTATCTGCAATCAGATTAAAGTTTATTTCTTTTTTAATTCGCTACACAAAAATTTGACTTATATTTCTGTGTCAACTGTCAAATGAAATGAGAATATTAAATAAAGAAATTAAATAAGAAAACGAGAGTCGAGTGTGCTTGACTTCAAGATACTCCGTAGCCAGGATTTGGAGTAAATTTTAAACGATTTCTGAAGACATGACAGCAAATTTAGAGGAACGTCACCTTATAAAAATTTGCATAAAACTTTCTGTTGTCAAAGATTCTTTATATATACCCGCTGTAGCCTATGTGTATAGCAGGGTATAAAAACCAAAAAAAAAAAGAAGTTGAAACTAATTTATGCATAATTTTAATTGCAAGCAGCTGCAATTGCTGCGGAATTCAGCTGCAGTTGCCTAATGGATATTTCGAGCAAGCCAAATTGCCACTGGCCTGTCTGACTGACTGACTGACAGAAATTTCAAATTGCCATGTGACCAACTCATCAAAGGTCACGCAGTAGTGGCACACACACACACAGAGAGAGAGAGAGAGAGAGAGAAATATGCAGTTGTTAGCAATTGCGTTGGCAACGGTTTGCTGTCAGTGTACGTTGAGCTAATTAGGTAAGTGTCACCTGCAGGTGGAAAGTTTTTGCCCAATGCAAGTGCATCAGTTGCAGTAGCAGCAGCTGTTATTGTGACTGTTAATGTTGCAGTTGTTCTTGTTGCTGTTGTTGTTGTTGGTGTAGTAGACGCAGCTTGAGAGTTTTGCTTTTGATTTCAATGTAATTATAAACGAAATTATAAGCTGCGACCGTTGATGACAAGATGAGTGGGCGTTAGTGTTGTGTCGTTATACATATATATGCTGTGATGAGGGCATGGTCTTTGGTTTTATACTAAACCGCAGTGCAACGGAGATTAAAGTGGAAATTGCAATTTGCCATGAAATGTATGAATGCAGGTCTACCGTACGTACTGTACATACAGTCGACAGTCGACAGACGACAGACGATAGTCGACAGTTGAGAGTCGACATCCGACAGTTGTCAGTTGACAAGCATAACCACGAACAACTGACAGTCAGTAGGCTGTGTAAAGCTGAAACAGACGCAGGCTCATTTCTATCACTGGATGAGTCGCTTATATGAAGCTGCTGTATGCTGTATAGATGCTAGTATGCTATAATGCTTGTAATACTGTGAAGCTTGGATACTGAAATGTCAGGCCCAGTTGCATTAAGTGCTAATTTACACATTTTGATTGCGGCTTTCATCCAGCGAAAGCATGGAAGGCAAAAATGCGTAACACAAACAGGAAATAACCTGAGCATTTGTCCACAGGCGTCAAAAACACGTCGAAGAGCCAATGGCAAAAGACTGTAGTTGGTCTCAATGGTAAAGCGCTGTTGCCTTGTTACCCAATGACTTGCCATGAACGCGCCTGCTCTGATAACATTATGCGGCATTTTTCTACAGCTTAATGCATAATTTGCGTCCTGGGAATAACGACAGCACGGCAATAGAAACGAACGAACGAACGAAAGTATCAGCAAAAGCATCAGCAGCAGCATCAGCATCAGCAGCTCAGAAAGGTGCCAGGCAGCAGCCAGTTTTACTTTTAGGCATTGGTAAGTGCTTGGCAGTACTTACCGACTGACTGCCATTAGATTATTTTATGCTGAGCTGCTTGGGCTGCTGGCCTGCCAGCACAGTCTACTACTACTACTTGCCAGGCACTTTTGGGCTTTGACTTTACCCGCTATTTTCTCTTTAGTTGCCCATGGCATAGAGAGAGAGACAGAGATAGATAGAGAAAAAGACATTTACAGGCTACTGTCTGACAATCAAGATGTTGATGGCATCGCGTAGACAATGTGAATATCAACGGAATACTATTGAACAGCTATGCTAGAAAGTACAACAAAAAAAAAAAAACATATAGAGTATATAACGTAACAGAGGATAACTAAAAGTATATGAGGTGACTGCACTTAAGCCTCTAAGCGACACTTGTCTTTCCTAACAAAATCCGGCAAGGTATTATTATAGCTACATAATATATATATACATAAGTACTCGACTAAATGATGCGCACAACACGCTTTGAACACTATGGGGGGGAAAAAAAAATGTTTAAAAATTTGTATAAACATTTTTTTTTTTTTTCTTATAAAATTATCATAGATTTCAACATTTTATTTTAAAGATTTTGCTGATTTTGTCATTTTATAAAATTTAAATATACAAAAAAGAAAATTTGAAATTTATTTTTGCTATTAAATTTATAAAGAAATTTTTATTATTTATTTTCGACTATAAATTTTTGTAAATTTTTTGAAATATTTATAAACTCATTGATGCTGCACCTTAATATCTAATATAAATCTTGAAGTTTTTGTCATTTTTGTATATTTCTCATAAATATAGACTTAGCCTAGGCTTTTACAAACATTAGCAGCTCGTGCAGCTTCTGTAGCTTGTGATACTCTCAATCCCTTGAAGCAACAGCAGCATCATCTTACTGACCCCACAAACCCCCCCCCCACACATGCTAAACTTGAGAAAAAAAAACTTTTTTTTTTCCTGATACAAGCCCTTATCAAAGCCAGTCAGCAAAAGAAACATAACAACAACAACAACTCGACATAAGCAATGACATAATTTTCATTTTTTTTTTTTTGCTGTTGTTTTGTTTTGCTGTTTTACGAAGTCTTTAGCTTGGCTTACATGGCGTATGCTCAATCCTCTTTTAGGTACATTATAAATTTTGTTGTTGCTTTTATGCTGATAAGCCAACTCGTGTGTTAGCCAGAACTCGCTAATCAGCAAATGATTTTATTGGGCATTGAAACAGGATTCGGCTAAGACCAAAACACAAAACAAGACAAAAGACACTGCTACGGCAGCTACGGCAGCTACGATGCTAGGAAACAAATGTGCTGCGCTTGGCTTATTTTCAATAATTATGGGATCTGGTCTTTCGGCACTGCTCTCTTTTTCTCTGCCCCCAAAAAATGTGATGAGAATGTGGAAATAATTACAGACCGAGCACATTAGAGCAAGGAATGTAGATGAGACAGATGACGCCTCAATGGCGTCTCATTATGTAACTTGTCCTGCTGAAGAGAAGGAGAAGAAGATTAAATATTTTTATACACATAATTGCATATGCAGAATATGTTTATATATATAGAAGATGTTGTATATGTTTCATGTTTCATGCATAAATAAAGTTGTTAATATCTAACACGCATCATGCAAGAATAAGAATAAGAATGAGATAAGGAATCAAACATGTAACATGCCATTGAAATGTAACAGGGAATTGATAGAACAGACGCAGAGGCAAATAATGCAAGAGATGAAATTTGGCGAATAATACAGAGCGCAGAGAAAGAGAGATAGAAATAAAGAGAGAAGCAAAAAAACTCAATTACGAATTCATTTCGTCTGTCAACTCTTGACAGACAAACAGACCGAAATGTAAGGCAAAAGGCAAAAGACTAATTTCAACATGTAAACATATTTTAACAAAGATGTCAACAACGTGTGACAAAAAACAAAAAAAAAAAAAAAGGAAAAAGGAAAAAATGAAACAGACGACAAAGACGACAATGGGCACAGTCAAGATATATGAGTGTGTCTCTCATATAGGAATACCATAAACAATGTCATTTGACATGCAAATTTATTTATGAAAATAGCTGGCGAAAAAAACAAAACGAGAAGAAAAAAAAGATCCAAAGGCCCAACATCGCCTGGCCAGAACTGTTACTGCTGCTACTGCTATCAAGGAAATACAAGATGCCAGTTGTGTGAAACTGCGATTCTGCTGCCAGTTGCGTGTAGGATAGAAAAATCACATCACAGAGGCAACGCACATGCTCGATTGAAAATGAGCTGCTGAGCTCAGCAGCAAATGGCAAGAAACAAAAAACAAAAAAATGGAGCAGAAAAAGCAGCGAAAAGTAAAACGAAACGAAATGTTGAGTGGGGCAAAGAAATTCAAGCATAACACAAAAGTAACTTAAGCAGCAAGCAGCGGCAAGCGGGCAAAAAAAAAAAAAAAAAAAAGTATTGGGATATAGCATAATATGAAAGAGAAGCGAGGAGACAACTCGGGCAACAAAGTGAAAGTTACGACACACCCACAAAAATACGCAGACACACACATACACAGAGACACACACGCGTGCACACACACACACATGTTTGAAAAATTCAAGAGCATGTGTCTGCGTGCGAGATAATTTTTGTTTCTCTCTTTATTTTTTTTTTGTCGAAGACCTTTAGATATCTTTATGCCTGATGGAAAGAGAACACAACGAAAAACAATATATACATATATATATATATATATGTATATATATATGTATATGTATCGGCAATATTTTGATAAGTGTAAGCAAAAATAAACAAGCCGTGAAAACAAAAAACCGAAAAGTTGTTGCACAACCAACGGCACAAGCAACCAACATGAACATGAAGAAGAAGCACACAACAAATAAATAAAAATAAAAATAAAAATAAATACTTATAGTGA